>JAKUCV010004126.1:0-28187 GCA_028386065.3 Turnera subulata | reverse complement strand
AAAAAAAATAAAAAGAACGAAGGATCCGGACAGCCCAGGCGCGACCCGTCAACCCAGGGCGCGACCCGGTTGCAACCCGCCCAGACGAATCGGGTCTTACCTTAGGGACGGCGGTCGACGGCGCGGCAACGTGAGGGAATGCTGGCGCAGAGTCGGCGACATCGGGGCGACTCCACGGCGGCGGCAACCTGAGTGCGGCGGCGTCGACTGAAGGCGACTCCACGGGTTCTCCGTCGGGTCTACGCCTTCCACCGGCGCTTTGGCTGGTGGAAACGGGAGGCGACAGCGGCGGCAAGCTCGCGGTGGCATGGCGAGGACGACGAAGGCGGTGGTGCAGCGAGAGGACGGCCGGAACGGCGGCGAGTGCACAGTAACCCGAGGAAGGAGGTGACGCACTGTAGCTTTTTTCTTTCTTTTTTTTTTTCTTTTTCTTTTTTTTTCTATTTTTCTTTCTATTTTTCTGGTTTTTTTCCGAAATTCTTTTTTTCATTTCTCTTTTTTTTTCTATTTTTTTTCTTCTTCCTCTCTCACTGTTTTCTGTATTTATTTTTTTATTTATTTTTTTATTTCTTTTTCTTTTCCTCTTTTTCTTTTCTTCTCTTTTTCTCTCTTTTCTTTTTTTCTCTCCTATTCTCTCTTTCTCTTTTTTTTTTCTCTTCTTCTCTTCTTCTGCTCTTCCTCCGGCTGATGCCTCTTAAATAAACTGAAAATTCACTATGCAGCATGTGAATTACAAATAATGCAATTCGTCTGCATTACGGGCGAGTCCGATCCGGACCAGAAAATAACGGATACCTCCTTAGTTATTTTCCGGTGTGATTTTCCGAGAAATTCCGAAACCCGAAAAATACCAACTTAGGTTCGAAAAATCCGCGGGAAAATCACGAGCGCGGGAAAATACTCGGATTCGAAAAACGACTCCCGATTTACCTTGAATTAATTACCCAAGATTAATTCAACAGTAAATCACGGTAAATAGACTTTTACAGTCCGGTAAAAATCCAAAATTTTTACCCGGGCTGTTACAGAAACTCACCCACCTTATTCAAGTACGAAACCCGAGTCAAATCCAGATTAGTCAGGGCAAAGTTGTGGATACCGGATGGGAAACTAAAAAAAAGTTAGTGCAAGAAGTGTTTTGACATGTGTTAGATCCCAAAGCACATTTTTCACCAACTTCAATGTTATATTATAAATATAATGTTATCTTTCTCGAATGAAGAAAACAACACAAAAATAGTAAAAATTACAATCAAAAGATCCACCCCTCTCTCCTAGTTGAGATCTCCCTTCTCTTTACAGTTTACCCGAAAACATGAGTTCAAATTTTGAATTCATGGCTAGATCTCTCCCCCCAATTAATCCACCCCACTTTCTTTTTTCTGCTACAATTTGCTGTATCTCGGTGCACATATTTAGCAAGAAGCTCTTATTCACAACATTAATTCGTTCTCCAGACGGTTAGGTGGAAGCATGAATCGGGGGTCAAGCTTCAATAACCAGTCTTATTTTTCTCAGCTCCATGGGTCCATCTGGTGAAATCTAATCTTCTTTATATCTATTACATATCTTTACTTCTCAATTAGATTGAATTTCAACTGCTCAAAAACAGAATTGTCGTCCGAAAAAGACTGTTTTTTTACCCGATCGAACTTGTCAGTTGCTCCTAAGTTTGTGAGCATTTGTTGCAGTCAATTTATTTGTGCTGCGAATTACCCTATGTGGGCTTGTTTTAGTGGAGAACTTTGAAAGAGTTATTTAAACCTTCATTGAAACTATCAAAATGACTTACAATTTGAAACAAACTAAAACTCTCAAAACGTCTTATAAAAAAACGGAGGGAGTATATGATAACTCTCATAACTCCATATTATCTTGTATTTTAGAAAATCCATATTTATACTCTTCCCATCAATATTCACACTCCAACTTTTCTTTGATCATCAAATGGCATAATTACCCATCTTTTAAAACTTTGACTTCTTTCAAACAATCCATTATATTATAAGTGTGGGTCTTTATGGTAGACTTATTAATATTTTATTTGTGTTCTTTCCTATAATAAATGATCACGTATCTCAACAAATATAATAATTCATTCTCCGTCCGTCTTTTTCGCTTAACCCGAATTTCTTGAACTTTCAAGCTATAATAGGTGAAAAAAAAAGTTTAATATGGAAAATATATACGGTACTTAATAAAAATAAAAATATATCATACATGAACCAGTTCATAACAAAAGAATAAAAATAAAATTATTTACGAATTGGTAATAAATTATAATAGCGCACATAGGAGGCTTAAAGATTCTGAAAAATACTCTTTGTTTTAGATAATTATCCTCATAATAAAGAATCTCACTAATTAAAGTATTCTGTAATAATTTAATAATTTAGAGAAGAAAATTATAGCAATTAGTTACAACCAAAAAACAATCGTAAAATTACCAACTATTCAGATAATGATAAAATGAGAAATTTTATTGTGCTCACTGCGTACCATGTCATATCCTACATGGTACACACTAGAGCAAGCCACGTCGTTTAAAATTTCTCTGTCATCTTTGTCTTTAAAATATTTTAGTTTACAAATGAGAAATACTTTTTCTATTTTTTTAATCTTGAACAACGGGGTTGGCTCCTTCCTCAACCACCACTACCGTCACAGCCCCTCTGCATCCGTGGTCGGTATCGCCGGTGCGGGGCACTCCCTCATTCACTTTCAGCTTATTCTCTTCAGTTGACTCAACACCATAGTCATTCTCAAACAAGCAATCCCAAAAATTGGTCACACACCTGTTATACTCTTTCTTCCTGTTTACACCAAACCAAAATCGTGGGCCTGGGTTGATTATTGTAGCGATTGATCCTTTGAATTATTATGATTGGTCTCTATAGCGATTGACCCTTTGAACTACTTTGGGTGGCCGCTATCGCGATTGACCCAAGTTTATTATAGGTGGTCGCTGTGGCGATTGGCCCAAGAGTATTATTGGTGGTCGTTGTGGAGACCGGCCCAAGACAATTATAGGTGGTCGTTGTGGAGACTGGCCCAAGACAATTTTAGGTGGCCGATTGGCCTTTGAGTTGTTATGGGCGACTGCTGTGGCGGCGGGCCCTTATCGATTCTATGGGCCCATTGGGTTAATCGGTGGGGTTGGCGAGCCCAAGAGTTTTGTCCCATTTTGATCAAAGGGGGTCTCGACTTAAGCAAGAATGGTCATTAAGGGATCGATTCGGTTGTTAAGGGAGATTGATCGCCGGTTATGATGGAGATTTGAAGCTGTTGCCAACGATTGGATATCTTATCCGGATGATTCCGGATTTAAGTTTGACAGTTTGTTGGATTTTAAAATTAAACAAGGTATCTTGATTTTGTCTATCTGTTGCACTTTGAATATCGCCTATATAAGGCAGTTGATAGGGCTTGTTGGGGTATCCAATGATCAATCAAAAACACATTATCTTTTTACTAGTTTACTCTATGGCTCACTAGCGTAGAATTACTATGTCTTCCTTAGTATAACATAGCTTAGAAAATCAAAACACCAAAACCCGGTATAGGGCGCGTGACATCCATCCGTTCGGCCCTACAACAGTCAGATTCAGTGGTCGGTTTGGCCTTTCAATGGTCGGATCAGCAAGTCAGCATCAAAACCCAGTCCAGGACGTGCGACACCGTCCGTTCGGCCTATCAACGGGGCGGATCCGGTAAAATCGTTGGTCGCTCGCTGTTCAATGTAGCGAACACTTCCAAAACAATTGAATGCCCAGACACCCTTATTCACAAAATAAACCCAAGCGGAAGCAATAACGGCATGGTGAGCCGCAGTGGAAATCTTTATTTGGCAAGAAAGGTTAACAATTCACTCTGCAATTTTTGTCCTTGACCACTTATACTAAAGATTTAAAATAAAAATCTATATTTCTCTTGCAGCGTCGATGAATTCATTTTCATGGATTCGTATTGATTAAGTCTAATTAGTGGATAGAAACTTTTAAGCAAAAGGAAAAAGAGGAAAATTGAACCACAATCATGCATACACCGGATTTTTTTTTTTTTTGAACATCTACACGGATGTAATTAGTGAACCGGAGGTATTGACCTAGCAGGGTGGCAGTAGCGGGCTAGCGGCGGCTATGGCGAGCAAGGAGAGACTGGGGGATAACAAGAAGATAAGGGAGAAAGTTTTTTTTAAAAAAAGTTTTAACAATAAAAATAATGGCGTGGCCCTATTTTGTTGATATGTTAAAATTAAGGTGATATGGCTTATATAAGTGGGCCCTATTGTGTACCATGTAGGATTTGACATGGTACGCAGTGAGCACATTAGAATTTCTCAAAATAAAATGGTTTACGGTTGTCCTCTAATGTTTAAGATAATCATAAGACATATATAAAAGTCATTATTGCTTTAGATTTATTAGGGTTAATTGTGCACTAAATAATGGAAAAATTGGAGTGCAAATATGGATACCCTGCATTTTATACTTGGTTGGTAGAATTAATAACTATGAAAATCTTTATCCCCAAGAAAACAAAATTGAAATTATTGTAAATAAATTATAGTGAATGTCATTATTACCATCTAGTAAAACTCATTTTTATCGTACCCGAATTTACCCCGGAAAATATTTTACTCCTAAACCTAACATCCAATTAGATTCATCCCTTTGGCCATTTACTCTCTATAATTCTCTTTGTTCTAATCTTAATACCATCTTCCTTTACCTAATATCCTTTTGATTTTATCTCATTTGTTTTTATCCTTCCATTTTCACCTATAAATACCCCCTTCATTTCCATACACACTTACACCTTTGATCACCATAAGCTTACTCTCTTCAAATTTCTATACACCTCTCTTCTCCTCCTCCCTCCATCATTAGTTAAATTATTCCCATTTTCATATTATTATTATTTCCAAAAAGTTGTATTATTATCTTGATCAAGTTTGATAAAGTTTGATCAAGTTTGTATTACTGCATCAATAGTGAATTTCTCCCTTAATTTTATAACACGTTATCAGCACGAGTCTCTACCTTATCAAGGTAATCATTTCTAATCCCTTGTCTTATTACTACTTTAATCATTTCTATTATACATAAATAGTATTTATATAGCTGAAAGATTTATCGAGTAAGCATATATATATATTACACATTCTATATTATTATTCTACTAATATTGCTGAAAGATTTATCGAGTAAGCGTATGTACTATATAATTTTTATTATTATTTCTCTTTATATTTGTTTTATATTTTGTTATTATTTCTTTACTGTTGTAATGGCAAACCTTGCAAAGCTTGAGTTTGAGGCCTAGATATTTTCGGAAGAAATTATCTATCATGAAGACTAGATGCAGAAATGCATTTAGATGCTCAGGGCCTGGGGGATACCATAAAATCTCCTCAAGATAAGGAAAAAGCCGTATCCACTCAAGATAAAGAATGGACTAGTCAAGAAAAGGCAAAAGATGTATCAAGTCAAGATAAGGCAAAAGATGTATCTAGTCAAGATAAGGCAAAAGCCATGATCTTTCTTTGTCATCATCTTCACGATAGTCTAAAGACGGAATACCTTACTATCAAAGTTCCTGCAGTTCTTTGGAAGAATTTGAAAGAAATGTATGATCACCTGAAGATGGTCATACTCCCAAAAGCTCGTTACGAGTGGATGCATCTGAGTCTGCAAGATTTTAAATTTGTGCATGAATATAATGCAGCTATGTTTCAAATAAGCTCTCAGATGAAACTATGTGGAGAAAATATTACTGATGCTGATATGTTAGAGAAAACATTCTCTACTTTTCATGCATCCAATGTGCTCCTCCAGCAGCAATATCGTGAAAAGGGTTTCACAAAATATTTTGATTTAATTTCTTGCCTCCTGGTAGCTGAACAAAATAACAAGCTATTGATGAAAAATCATGAGTCTCGACCCACTGCTTCTGCTCCATTTCCAGAAGCGAATGCAGCAGTACATGATAATTCTAGTCGTGGCCGTGGAAAAGGTCGTGGCCGGGGACGTGGGCGTGGACGTGGAAGGAACAATTTTAATCACCGTGACTGCAATATTTATAACCATGGCAAGGCTAAAGGAAAACATGTCAATGATGCCAAATATAATGATAAGAAAAATCACGAGACAGCTTGTTATCGATGTGGCATGACAGGTCATTGGTCACGGATATGCCGTACAGCGAAGCACTTGGTAGAACTTTACCAATCATCTTTGAAAGAAAAAAATAAGGCTGTTGAAACAAATTTTGTTTAAGATGATAACCAAGATGCTGTCTTGCAGTCCGGATCATATTTTGATATTGATGATTATCTTGCTTATCCACAAGAACCAAGCAAGAAAATGAAGCAAGAATAATCTTGTTGTCAATTTCTTTGTATTTTACATTTATGTTCTTATCTGTTGTTTATTTCTATTAATATTCTTAATGTTCTGTTAATTTGGATTAAATTTCAGTTCAGTATTACTTTCTTATGCATCTTTTATTTTCTTTTATGAAGATATGGACATTCAACTATATGGTTCCAAGAACAATGACTCAGATATCTGTCTAGCAGACAGTGCAACTACTCATTCCATACTTAATAAACAGAAATATTTCTTTACTTTGAAATTCAAAAAGGCATATGTTAGTACAATCTCTGGTAGTACAAAAATTATTGAAGGCTCCGGAAGAGCTCAAATTTTAATACCAAAGGAAACAGTGATAATTATTGAGAATGCTTTGTTTTCTTCAAAGTCTCAAAGAATTTTTTTGAGTTTTAAGGATATCTGCTTAAATGGATATCATATTGAGACAATGAATAAAAGAAATGCTGAATATCTCTGTATTATAAAAGTTACTGCTACGGGTAATAAACAAGTTGTGAAAAAATTACCTGTATGTCCTCTGGATTGTAATACATAAATATTCGAGTAATTGAAAATTATTATACCCAGCCAGAAGCTGGCACCAGCCTGAAGCTGACCAATGAGTTAAAAATTTGGCATGACCAATTGGGCCATCCTGGATCGATAATGATGCGCCGAATTATTGAAAATTCATTTGGTCATCCATTGAAAAACCAGAAGATTTTTCAATCTAATGAATTTTCATGTGTTGCTTGTTCACAAGAAAAATTAATTATCCGGCCTTCATATGATAAGGTTGGTTCTGAATCACCAACATTTTTGGAAAAAAATTAGGGAGATATTTATGGACCTATACATCCACCGTGTGGACCATTTAGATATTTTACGGTTTTAATTGATGCATCAACTAGATGGTCCCATGTGTGCCTGTTGTCCTCATACAATTTGGCGTTTGCGCGTTTATTATCACAATTGATCAAATTGCGGGCACACTTCCCTGATCATGCAATTAAGACTATATGTCTTGATAATGCTATTGAATTTACCTCTAAGGCATTTAATGACTATTGTATGTCAATTGGAATTGTGGTTGAACATCCTGTAGCTCATGTTCATACCCAAAACAGTCTAGCAGAATCGTTGATTAAACGCCTCCAGTTGATTGCGAGGCCATTATTGATGAGATGCAAACTCCCTGTTACTGCTTGGGGAAATGCTATTTTACATGCAGCAGCACTTGTGCGCATCAGGCCAACAAGCTATTATAAGCTCTTCCCAATTCAATTGGTTCATGGCCACGAACCTAATATCTCTCATCTTCGACCTTTGATTGTGCAGTATATATGCCAATTGCTCCACCACAGCGAACTAAAATGGGTCCTCAAAGATGATTGAGAATATATGTTGGATATGGATCTCCATCAATTATAAAGTATTTGGAACCACAACTGGAGATTTACTTACATCAAGATTTGCTGATTGTCATTTTTGAAGAAAATATTTATCCTATATTAGGGGGAGAAAATAAGCATCTGGATAAAGAAATTAAATGGAATGCTATATCATTATCAATCCTTGATCCTTGAACAAATCAGTGTGAACTTGAAGTTCAAAAGATAATTCATTTGCAAAATATAGCAAATCAATTGCCAGACGCTTTAACTGATATCAATAGTGTGACCAAATCTCATGTACCAGCTGCAAATGCTCCTGCTAGAATTGATGTCCCCGAAGGACAATTAAAGATTACAAATGAATCTAAAGCACGCCAGAAGCGTGGCAGACCACTCGATTCCAAAGATAAAAATCCTCGACAGAGAAAAGGAGTAAAGATACATGATGGCCCTAACGAGGTAATAAAACCTCCCCGTAGATGTTCAAATTGAAAATCCTCAGGAAGAGGATAATCCTCCAGAAGAGGTTCCTGACATAAATTGTAATGTTCTAGAAGTAACTCAGGTACCTGAAATAAGTCAAAATGATGAGATCTCAATCAATTATATTATGTCAGGAACAATATGGAACCGACGTGAAATAACCGTCGACGGAATTTTTGCATATAATGTAGCGCTAAATATCATGGAAGGAAATGAGGATCATGAGCCTAAATCAATCGATGAATGCCGGCGTAGAAATGATTGGCCAAAATGGAGAGACGCAATTAAGGTTGAGTTAGGCTCGCTCATGAAGCGATAAGTTTTTGGGCCAGTAATCCCAACACCTAATGGTGTAAAACCGGTCTATTACAAATGGGTATTTGTACGAAAAAGAAATGAGAAAAATAAAATAGTGAGATATAAAGTACGGCTTGTCGCACAAGGTTTTACCCAACGACCTGGTATTGATTAAGAGGAGACATACTCCCCTGTGGTGGATGCAATAACTTTTCGGTATCTAATTAGTCTGGTAGTACATGAAAAATTAGAAATGCGTCTAATGGATGTTGTTACAGCCTATCTCTATGGACCTATAAGCCATGATATATACATGAGAATCCCTGAAGGACTCAAGTTGTCCGAAGCAGCTAATTCTTGGGATATATACTCAATCAAATTGAGAAGATCATTGTATGGCTTGAAGAAATCGGGGCGTATGTGGTATAATCGTCTCAGTGAGTACTTGGTAAAAGAAGGCTTCAAAAATGATTCCATATTTCCATGTGTTTTTTATTAAAAGGTCCATGCATGAATATGTCATCATTACTGTTTATGTTGATGATTTAAATATTATTGGAACTCCTAAAGAAGTTTCCAAAGCCGTGCATTGTTTAAAGAAAGAATTTGAAATGAAAGACCTTAGAAAGACAAAACTCTGTCTAGGTCTTCAAATTGCACATCTAGAAAATGGGATCTTTGTCCATCAGTCACATTATACCGAGAAGGTATTGAAAAGATTTTATATGGACAAAGCGCATCCAACAAGTACCCCGATAGTTGTGAGGTCGCTTGATCAAAAGAAAGATATTTTTAGACCTCGAGAAGATAATGAAGAAATTCTTGGTCCGGAAGTACCATATCTCAGCGCCATTGGAGCTTTAATGTATCTTGCTACTAATACAAGACCTGTTATATCTTTTGCTGTCAGTTTATTAGCAAGATATAGTTTTGTCCCAACTCGCAGACATTGGAGTGGTATAAAATAAATTTTTCGATATCTTCGGGGTACAATGGATATGGGATTATTTTATTCATCCGGGTCCAAACCTGATCTAATTGGTTATGCAGATGCAGGTTATCTATCTGATCCACATAAGGCTGGGTCACAAACAGACTATTTGTTTACTTATGGAGGAACTGCTATATCATGGCGATCCACAAAGCAAAGTATTGTTGCCACCTCTTCAAATAATGCAGAAATTGTAGCCATACATGAAGCAAGTCGAGAGTGTGTTTGGCTAAGATCAATGACACAACATATTAGAGATTCTTGTGGATTGGATAGTGGGAAAGATGTTCCAACAATCATCTATGAAGATAATGTTGCTTGCATTTCCCAATTGAAGGAAGGATATATCAAAGGCGACCGGACAAAGCACATATCACCAAAATTCTTTTTCAGTCATGATCTTCAAAAGAATGGTGATATTTATATTCAACAGATTCGCTCAAGTGACAATTCGGCAGACCTATTTACAAAATCATTATCTAGTTCAATCTTTGAGAAGTTGATAAGGAAGATTGGCATGCGACGACTTCGAGACATCAAGGGAGGCCAAAATCAGGGGGAGTAGAATAAGCACTGCAATCTTTTTTCCTTCACCAAGTTTTTATCCCATTGGGTTTTCCATGGTAAGATTTTTAATGAGGCAGTTCTTCTAAAGCGTATTCTACCCAAAGTACAATGACATTCAAGGGAGAGTGTTGTAAATAAATTATGTTGAATGTCGTTATTACCATCCAGTAAAATTTATTTTTACCGTACCTGAATTTACTCCGGTAAATATTTTACTCCTAAACCTAACATCTAATTGGATTCATTCCTTTGGCCATTTACTCTCCATAATTCCCTTTGTCCTAATCTTAATACCATTTTTCTTTACCTAATATCCTTTTAATTTTATCTTATTAAATTAATCATTCTCTTTTGTTTTTATCCTTCCATTTTCACCTATAAATACCCCCTTCATTTCAATACAAACTTACACCTTTGATTACCATAAGCTTACTCCCCTCAAATTTCTATACACCTCTCTTCTCTTCCTCCCTCTATCATTAGTTAAATTATTCCCATTTTCATATTATTATTACTTTCAAAAAGTTATATTATTATCTTGATCAAGTTTGATCAAATTTGTATTCCATCAACTGTAACAGCCCGGGTAAAAATTTTAATTTTTACCGGGACTGTAAAAGTCTTTTTACCGTGATTTACTGTTGAATTAATCTTGGGTAATTAATTCAAGGTAAATCGGGCGTCGTTTTTCGAAACCGAGAGTTTTCCCGCGTTGGTGATTTTTTCCGTGGAATTTTCGGGCCTAAGTCGGTATTTTTCGGGTCCCGGAATTCTCAGAAAAATCACACCGGAAAATAACTAAGGGGGTATCGGTTATTTTCTGGTCCGGACCGGACTCGCTCCATAATGCAGACAAGCTGCATTATTAAACGATTCATAGGTGTAACAGTAATTTTCCGTTTATAAAAGAAGAAAGGAGAGGAAAAAGAAAAAGAGAGGAAAAAAAAAGAGAGAAAAAAAAGAAAAAAAAGAAAAAAAAGAAAAGAAAAAAAAAAAAAAAAAAAAAAAAAAAAAAAAAAAAAAAAAAAAAAAAAAAAAAAAAAAAAAAAAAAAAAAAAAAAAAAAAAAAAAAAAAAAAAAAAAAAAAAAAAAAAAAAAACCAAAACAGTGAGAGGAAAAAAAAAAGAAATGGAAATCGAAAAAAAAAAGAGAACAGAAAATTAAAAAAAAGAGAAGTAAATAGAAAGAAAATAAGAAATACAGAAAAAAAAAGAAAAAAAAAGGAATTTCACTGTTCATCATCACCCCAACGCCCTCGGTACTGTTCACGCCGAACGCCTCCGCACCGCCGTTCGCCGCACCGCCCACACCATGGCCTTCCCCGTGCCGTCGCGACCTCGCCCCCGTCGTCTTCCATCGCCGGAGCCGCCGTGACGCGCCGTTGACCCGCGACAGACCCGACGGATCTTGCTTCCTCCGCGCCTGCTCTGCCTCCTGCCGTCGCCGCGCCTCCTTTTCGCCGCCCTCGCGCCGCACTAAGTCACCTGATGCCGCAGCTGAGCTCGCCTTTCCTTCCCTCAGCCTGTTGTCGCGCCGCCGCCCCTATACCCGCTGGTAAGGTCGGGTTTTACCCGTTTCCTTGGCCGGGTCGCGCCAGGGTTGGATCCTAGGCACGCCGTTTTAAATTAAAAAAAACATATATATATATATTAACTTATTTTGCTGGTTTTAATTTGGAAAAAAATATGTATTTATCTTTTGAAAATATAGTTAGTTTTAATTATGCTATTGGGAAGAAATATATATATATATATATATGTGTATATACTTGATTTTGAAAATTAAAGATAGTTATATTATGTTTTAAAAATTAGTATTATGTTTATTTAGAAAAAAGATATATACCTTGAAAATATTTCTGGAAATTATAATTATACGTTATTATTTCTCTAGAATACAGTATGTATATGTTATTATTCTTGGAAAATATATATAGGTATATTTCTGAAATATATATATTTATGTTGAATTATAATTGTTGGAAAATATTTTATCTTAGGAAATAAAAATGTATATATATTAAATTGTATTTATTTTCAGAGTAAGTTTTTATGATTATATATTTTCTGGGAAATAACATATAGCATATGATTAATTTATATATATTTTTGGTAAATGACAATATTTGGTAATTATATTATGGTAAATTGTTTTATTAAAAATGTAATATTTTAGAAAATAAATATATACATATGTTATCTTTTTCAGAAAATTATGGTGATTATATCTTGGGAAGTAGAATTAATTTATGAAAATATTTTTAAGAGAGTTTTAATTAAAGTATGGTACCGAAATTATATTCGGAAATACGTACGGTAAATATTTTCGGTAAAGGATAATAATAAAAGATATGTAACCGGGATGGGTTGTTTCGTAGTTTTGGCGTCATAGCATACCTGTTATGTGCATTTATGTGAGTATATGGTTTTGTTGTATAGGTTTGGATATCGGGCAGTTTTCCCGAGGAGCCGGCATGGGACCGGTCATTGTTTCCGGAGTTGAGTAATCGGCCAAGGTGAGGATGGATTTCCTTCAATATGTGCCTGTATTACTCGGTATATTGTGTTTGATGATTATTGCTTTGTCGAGTATTGTGTTTGCCTTGATTGTTGTCGGGATGTTTATCCCAGTATTCGATTGGTTTTTGGATGTTTTTCTTGAGTCTTTTTGGTACAACGGATAATGGAATAAATAATAAATTGTGATAAGGATGTCGATCCTTGATTTTGGATAGGGATGTCTATCCCGGGATTTTGGTTAGGGATGTTGATCCTTGTGATTTGATTTTGATGACGATAACATAATTGTCACGTGGTAAGTAGTGGTACGACTCGATGGTTTAAGACTGTTTCGTGGTGGCCTTGACCTGAGTTCTTGTGATAAGCATGTCTATGCTTGGGATGTCTATCCCGTGATTATTTTTGGGATGTCTATCCCTGGGTTCGTATTTTTTGGATGTCGATCCCTGGGTTCTCTGGAATTGGTCTGGCACCCGAAATGTGTTGATAACCAGGTCTGACCCCTAGCTTATCCGTGACGGGGCCCAGAAAGATAAAATTGGAAATTGGTTTATTTGAGTCTTTTGGTCTTGGATCGGTTTTGGATCGAGTCTTTGTTTTGGTGTGTTTGGCTGTTTGATTGTCATATTGATTGTCTTTCCTTCGTCGGTGAGCACTTCGGACTCACCCCTCACCTGCGGGCTTTCATCCCGTAGGATGAGTTATTTGTGGTACAGAATTGGTGCATTCCAGACAGGCTGCGGCGTTATCCCTTGTACAGGTCTTGGATCCTTAGTTTGCATCTATGTCGCATATAGTGTTTATGTGAGTTATTAAGTCTTCCGCTGTTCATTTTTTTGATATTATTGGGCCATTGGGCCAGTTGAGTTATTATTATTGTTTTTACTTTGGGCTGTTGAGCCCGGATTTCTGTTGTATACACTATATGCTGGGCTTGGTATGGTTTGGTCGTCACAGTTCCGGCACGTGTTTACTGTGTACGGTAAATACGGGTCGGGGCGTTTCAGCTTCAATTTTATAACAGAAATCCATTAGTCGGTTAATGTAATTGTTGGACATGCCAATAAACGTGAAATACTTTTAGTCTAAAATCCTATATTTTGTAATTTGTAATAATTGTGGGTCTTAAAAGTCCTAATTTTATACAGTCTCTATCTTGTATCTTGAACTTGAACACCCAATTGCTGATGTGACATTATGATCGAACAAGCTCGACAAGTGTCGAAATTTGCATGAAGCCACCTGTATAAGACCTCGATTACACAATTGAATCAAAGTAATAAAAGTCCCGATCTAGACAACAAAAGTTTTAAATATAATATTACTTCGAACTTCAAAGAGCTTTTGGCCAAACCTTTAATGTTACTAGAGTGCATATCCACTCGTCCAGCCTAAACTGATTTTTCTCACCTTTGTAAGTTGTAACAAATCTAAATACTTTCTCCATATTGAGTGTTAATTGTATAGACCCTGTTATTCAGTTGAGAATGAAAAGAAATTGCTACTGTTGCCTTTTTTTTATCAGTTGAGAATGGAAAGAAATTGCTAAGGTTGCCTCACTAGAAGGTGGTATTATGTTACTTCCTGGCCCTCAACAACGCCTCATGTACTATTTATTCGTGTGTACGCAGTTAGCACCAGTGGACTGAGGAGCACCATCAAGACGACATCATGCATATGGCGGGTGAAACATATCCTGTTTTAATGATTGCAAAAGCTTTCTGCTATCTCCTACGTAAACATGAAAACTCCCAGCCCACAACCGATCATAAAATAACACTGATAATTACAAAAATGGTAACTATCAGCCGATCACGATGTTATGGAGGCGGCTGTAAAATTAAAGCAAAAAAAAAAAAAAAACACTGCATGATACAATCATTTTTAATGGTGTGGGCTTTCCTAATTGACAACTATATTATGTCAGCTGGACTGTTCAAAACTCGTAGGAGCAGTAGACTGAAGACTTAGCTTCTGGGAAAGCGCAGAAGCCTGCTTTACTGACTTTCTTTCCTCACTAGATTGGGAATATAACTTCTCCGGACGAAATTGAGTTCCATCTAACTCTTGCTCGGGCTTCCTCTTAACCTTTTTCTTTGTCAGTGCACCATCGGCTGCCATTTTTGCCTCGTCCACAGAATGGCTCACACTTCCTTTCGGCTTCTCTTGCTTTGGCTTGTCCACGTTGCCAGCAGCCATTGACGGAGTGGGGACCCTAGTAGCTGCTGCTGTTGGATTAGGATTTGGCTTACTAGCTAACGCCAAAACAGGACCTGCTACATCACTACCCAGCCTCTCTTGCATATATTGTGGCTGCGCAACAAGACCAGCCTCGGCTCTAACATTTTCCTCTGATCTAGGAGCCAAAATCTTTTTCCTCTTCATTTTGTCCTGATCCTAAGATTAAAGCAAAAATTTCATGTCAAAACATAAGTGCATCATATCCACAAAGAAGAAAATGGAAGCGTCTAGGAAGAGTACATCCAAGTTACAAACACAAAAGGGGCCTCTCAACATCCATCTCTCTATCATCTTGACAAAAATGCTACACACCACTTCATACATCACCCCTGAAATTTTGGGGGTGATGTGACATCCTATGTGTCTAAATAACTAATATCTCCATGGCATGCTGACGGGATGTACATCTAATTGTCTTCTAGAAAAATATAAAATATAAAAATCTCTTTACTTCTTCTCCATGTTCTGTTCTACTACCTACTTCAGCTTCAGCAACTGCAATATTAATTTTTCTCTACTTCCCCTTCGTTTTTCTGATCAAACAAATAAATTTCTTTATTTTTCTTTAACGTGTAAAAGCTAAATTTTAAACCTTTACAACAACTAGTCATTCAATTTTGAATATAGGGAATCCTGACAACTTTTCAGTGATTTAACCAAAGGTCAGTTTCAAAGGTGAATCTTTTTATGATACAAGCAGCACGTTTTAGAAAAAAGAAACAATACAGATAAAGTTAGCCTTCTCCACTTTTCTTGCCTTTTATAGGAAGAAGAAGCTTCAAACCCACCTTCTAGTTATTTTTTGGTGATGGGATCAACCTGCTCCCACACCCACCGCTCTTGGCAGACAAAGGTGCTAATTATGTCACATATGCAGTAGTGAGAACAAAAGCAGTACTACATAGAAGAGAATGAGGGAGAGAGAAAAGGAAAAGGCTTGTAATGGAGATTAATAGAGACAAGGGAAAGCTTGTAATGGAGACTAATAGAGAAAAGGAAAAGGCTTGTGATGGAGATTAATAGAGAAAAGGAAAAGGATGGTAATGGAGATTAATAGAGAATAGCAAGTTAACAGAACTGGTAGATGAGGATGTTTACAAAGAAGTATATTTTCTTGTTGAACATGATTAGGGTGTTTATTTGATCAGAAAAATGAAGAGAAGGTAGAGAAAAATTAAATTATGCAGTGGCCACAACCGCTGGAGCGAGTCTCATTGCTGCAGGCAGTAATGGAACAGAACATGAAGAAGAAAGAGATTTCTAGGTTTGATATTCTAATTTTTTAAGATAATAGTCAGCATGTTATTATATTAGTTACTTGGACACATGCCACATCACCACATCAACACTGAAATTTCAGGGGTTATGTACAAAATGGCATACAGCATTTTTGTTATCTTAAAACACAATTCATAAAGCCAAGTGCGATAGTGTGATTTGGAGGCAACAACTTTGTACTTACCTTATTCCTATTGTACATGTTCCTCCGTCTCTCTTTCGCCCTACAAATTGCACGCTTAATCCCATGGTTGTCCATGAAACCACTTGGCCACAGTCCTGCAAGCTGAACAGTACATGGGACTTGTGTCAATTGTCAAAGCATCATATAGAAACAGAAGAACATTGAAAAATACATTCAAAATAAAAATGGAGATAGGATTCAGGCAGCAGCGTTGAGTGAGAGGCTGGAGAGGGTAAAGAAATAGGAGACAACAAGGCTCTAAAGAGGATATGACACTGGCAAGATACAGCACAGGCTCCATGATCAATAATATCTATCAATACGAAATCTAAAAATGACAGACAGAGGTAGAGCAGTCACTAGCACCAATCCATTTGAAAGCAAATTCCATCAATGCATATGTATAGAAAAAGATACGGAGGCAAGCAAACAACCTCCCCATATAACTTTCTGACTTGAGGGCCTGCATCTTCATCCAGTCCCTAAAATTGAAAAAAAAAGGCTAACAGAATGAGAAAAATGCGGTAAAAGCAAAGGAATATACTGTTATTATTGCAAGTGGAGTAGTACATCAATAAAAAGGTCATAGAGATCACAAATTTTGTCTTCTAGCACAGCATCCATGCTAATTTTCCTTTTAAGGACTCCCTTTTCTCCAGCACCAGTTTCTTGAAAATCATCAGATGTTCCAGCTTGTTGTATAAATGCCTGAAAATTTTAGTTTGAATATCATTAGTGCAGGTAACCTGTTACCCTTATCTTCATTGTCTTTTGATGACCTGTTACCCTTATCTTGGGAAAAGTGTTAGTTAACTGATGAACATAACTGGTTCACAAGATCAGATAGGTAAGTTGACATAGCATCTAAACGTCATCAGAATAAGAGCTCTAAAATTTTGGCTACTCAAAACAGAAGCATTGTAGGCACAAAAAAAAAAAAAGAACTCCATATTTTTATGCACCATTGATTAGTGGTTCATTTTCCATATGGCGAAAGGATATGGTGTCTCAAGTTCTTAAACCGAAACTATC
Organism: Turnera subulata; assembly: GCA_028386065.3. Lineage (NCBI taxonomy): Eukaryota > Viridiplantae > Streptophyta > Magnoliopsida > Malpighiales > Passifloraceae > Turnera > Turnera subulata. The sequence goes on along the minus strand of JAKUCV010004126.1, from coordinate 10,827 downwards.
ATGTGGAACAAAACTAGGGAAAGGCAGAATAGTCAGTGTGGACAACGGGAACGGGAAAATCAAATAAATAAAGGAAAGATGGAAGAATGTGGTGCATACAACTATCGCTAGTACCATTTTCCAAAAGACAGAGAGAAGGGGCAAGGATTGGAATAGCCAGCATACCTTGGAATCCAAAGAAGCAGCATGTGTCTTAATCATCTCAACAACTTCCTTCTTAATCTGTTGAAACATATGATCTTTCTCCTTCTTTGCTGACAAACCCATGCTAATCATGACCTTCAAATTTCTCTGCAGCACAAACACATCAACCAAAGTTAAGAACAGACATGAGGAAAGAGAGCCAAAAACAGAGATTTTTTCTCCCAGAGGCAAAAGAAAAAAGAAGAGAAAGGGAAGAAAAAGCATGACTACCTTATTTTTGGTGTTAAAAGAGGGGCTTACATCAATCCACATTCAAGTTAACAATTTGCCAAATATTATTGAGATAGTCACAAGCTGAAATGGGGTATGTGAAGCTTGACAATGATAGAAAGCTATATTAAAGGTCAGAAGTTTAGATCAACTAAACAACCAGACTGTTGCAATCTAGATTCCAGTCTTCTGCAATATATTTATAACTCTGTCATAATTTTCTCTTAATGACCATACACTCCACTTTGAAAATTTAGTAGATTAACCAGAGAGTTCACCATCGAATAGACACTTAGAGAACACAGGGAAATAAATAACAAAAATATAGAGAACACAGGGAAATAAATAACAAAAATAGAACTATGGTATACTTGTTATCTGAGAGTACCTTGTAGTTTCAGTTAGATGGCACTTGGAAAAGAAAACCGGAAAAAACAAAAATGAGAGACACTATATGTGCACTTAATGAATCAAGGCAATTAACCACGATAGCATTCACTCAAGCCGCTCATCACGCTACATAGTTATATCTTGAATCAAGATGGATTGCAATCAGAGAAAGGAAAGTAGACAGAAATTAATCATCATCCTCTTTTCTCTTCAAATTATACCTTTAATGTTCTGAGCTGTATCAAGTGACCAAGAATACTCATAAGGCGATTGATTAACTCCATTGTTATTTTCCCCTGGCTTGCCTGCTGCCACCATTGGAAAGTTTAAAAAAAGAGTTGAGCTTTAAAGGCTTCAGTATAACTTCCAAAAAAAATGGAAAATAACAAAAAAAGATTTAAATTTACATGATAACAATAATTCAAAGAAATACACCACAGTAAAATATTGAGATTTCTAAATTACCGCTAGTCTAGCAACTTTGGCTAGTTTTAGCTTCACTTCTGTTGGCAATCTCCTTTTGATTGCCTGGGATGAGGTATCAGCATCCTGATTTTCCCCAGCAGGCGGTCTAGCTGTAGTATTTTAGGAAAACACATTCAACTTGCTTGAAACTTGCCAAAATGATACTATAACCTAGACAGAAGTACTCTCAGAATTTTCTGACTTACACTCAGCAACCAAATTCTCTAGTTCCCTGATGGCTTTTTCCAGCATTGAACTTTTGGGTCTAGCACCAGAGCCATCCTTTCTGTGGACATGGGAATTTTTCTGCATAGTATTATATCAAATATAAGAACAGCAAGGAAGAAACAAATTATGAGGATCATTACAAATTGCTGCACTTTACATCATGAAAAAGAACTATATATTTAGAAATGCTCAGGACTATGGATTGTGGATAAATTCTTGTTTGATATTGCTAAAGTTCTGTTGCATGCCGAACCACATTTCCAATTTCCATATCGCTCATATTTGGCTAATAATGAGCTCTTATTACAAAAGAGTACTCTCACAAAGAACTAAAACATTTTTCAAATAGAACTTACAGTTGGTTGCATGGAAACCTTGCCATCAGGAATATTAAGGTCAGGCAATTCGCGGACACCATTTTTTTCTTTTGCTCGAAAGGATTGTTCAACTTCATCAACACTGTCTATTGGTTTTGCAGAATGCAACTTGGACTGTGAAGAAATTTTTTCATGATATTTCTGGTGGGATATATGGTCAGAGGATGCACTTGCATCTTTTGCTTTATTAGTGAGGTTCTTGGTTTGAAGGCCTCCCATCTTCTGCTTTTCAACATCCTTTCCTTCCGCAAGGAATGTAGATGCATCACCATTTGAAACTTTCAAAGGGAAAGACGATTCCAAGTTCATTCTAGCTTCAGCAGATTTCTCTTTGGAAGAAAGTCCAGAAAGATTTCCAGGATTATGAGATTGTATATCCTCATAATGGTTGCTCATCATAACCACATTTTTGGAGGAACCAGAAGAGTTCATTCCAGGCACCAAACTCATCCTCTCATTGGCTGATTTAACCAGTTTAGCATGTTTATTTGATACATGACCATCATCATTCTCACCAGGAGCCTTATTCAAATCTTTTCTCCTCCTTTTTTTGGGTTGTTGGTTAGGTACAACAGCAGGTTCAGTACTTGCAGTAGGAAAAAAATGAATTAGTAAAGAGAAACCAAATCATTTCTTCAGAAGAAATAACTGCACAACTGCAGATATAAACATCACCTTGCCAAAACCTGATTAAGTTAGAAATTCTATCGAACAGTTATGTAGCAATATCGGAAGTGATCACAGAACTATTGATTCACTATAAAGCAGCAAGATAACAAATAACCATTGATTGCTTGAAGGTGACCAACATACATGTAATATCAAGAATTGTGAACAGTAAACGTACATTCACAGAAGCAAGATGTAAACAAGACAAAAGCATTGGAAAGCAGTCTAATATAGGAATGATAGAAAGACAGTCCAAATTTTGAGATATTACTGCACATATTGTTTTGATGCATGATCCTCATACAGTTTAAAGTTATTTAGAAACTCCCACATTCAGATTGCTCAAGTTAAGAGTCCAATTCCAAAAGTGTAGCTTTATACATGAGTGGAAGAGGTGCTGACAGAGCTATATCCTAGCTGCAATCACTACCAGCTCAATTTGGACCAGTAATCCCTTGAATGCGGTGTCCATGATGCCATATTGAAATGTCCAGGCTTATGCATTGTAAAAATCAAGAACGTGAAAAAAATTTATTGAGCTATAGGATCCCACAAGCATCTTACCAACATCAGTGATCTGGCATATTAGAGATTGCATAAATCTAAAAAAAGAAAAGAATATAACATTTTCAGATTTTAAAGTTCAAGTAAGCTTCAATGGTGATCCTATCCTAGCTTAGTGTTACTGTTTTCCCCCATTAGTACATTATAGCCAACAATTGTCTGCAATAGATGGCCCAATCCAATGACTGCTCCTCTAGTTAATGACTCCAGCAAAAAAGAAAACTGCTAAACTATCAGGCATGCAAAACTGTTTTTCCCCATCAGTACATTATAGCCAACGATGCAATAGATGGCCCAATCCAACATCTGCTCTCCCAAAAAAGTCAGATGCTACTAAAATTTCATCAAAGCTGAGATTGGGTTCTCAACTTCTTAAACGAAATTTGAACCATTAAGAAAAAAGTAAACTCATAATGAACCCCGAGCCAGAACCCTATAAGTGGCAGACAAAGAATTTGTGTGAATACAGTACAATGCACGAAAGGTAAAAAGAAACTCACATCCGTTCCAGCTTTCCCCTATTAACAAAGAACCCGTCATGTTTTATTGATGAATTATCCACTTCAAAATATTCATCCTGCACAAATCAGAATTGAATCCAATATAAGGCCACTTTATTTCCCAAAAAAAAACCATTTCAGAAGAACAGTAATCAAATAACAGAGGAAACACAAAAGCAAGACACTAACCAGCTCAGCATCATCGATAAACGAGTCTTCCGTGTCATACTGATCATCATCAGGAACATCCTTTAGATCCTCGTCATCGCTGCTATCCTTACCCTGGAAACAATACTAGCATTGTCACGCATTGAAGACAAAAATTCACAAAAATGGCAGCCGAAAAACGATTGGCATTTAAATACCATGTAAAGACGCTCAATCTTCTCAATGACAGCACTGAAACGATTTGGAACAGTAGCGTCCTTCACCTCATCATCAGCCGGTTGCCCCTGAAGTATAGAGGAAACAGAAAAGGCACAACTGAATAAAAAAACCCAACTCCATGAATGAAGAATAAAAGTAATAACAACAGCATAACTATATTTCTCTACACCTACAAGTAAATACGATTGATTTTTATTTTAAAAAATAACAGCTTCCAATTCTCAAACTAACATCACGACAGCTTCAAAACAAATAATCCCCAAAAAGTAAACAGGAATACTAACAGGGAGGACAGGAATATCAGTGCGTGTGGAGCTTACAGGATTGATGCGAGACTCGAGGTTAGGGTGGGCGTTGGCGGGAGGTGGGTCGGGGGAGGCGGGCACGGTGGATCCAGTACTATTGTGATTGACCTTGTTAGCGTCTTTCATGAGCTTCTTCCAGGATACGAATGTCGTCTCCCCGGGTCGGAGCTCCACACTGAATATCTGCCGGTCGCCTAATTTTGTGTAGGAAGGCGTCACTCTTGAAGACGAAGACGACGCCTCTCCCCCTCCTCCTCCTCCTCCTCCTCCTCCACCAGCACCACCGCCGCCGGCGCCGGCGCCTTCCTCCATCGGCGTCGCAATTCTAGGGCAAGTGAATTTTGGGAATTGGAGAGAGAGAGAGAGAGAGAGAAGTTATGATTGGGGAGACATGGAGAATGAAAACCCTAGCGGGAATTGATTGAGAGATTGAGAGTGAAAGAGGGATAGAGAGTTTTTGAGCTGGGCGGGATGCGAAAACGGTTTTGGGGGGTTTAACTGGAAAGCTAATTTCACTTTTTTTTTTTTTTCTCTTTTTTCCTTTTCCTTCTGTGGGATTTTGTGCGTGCGTTTAATTTTCCTGTGTGTGTTTTCTTTGCCGAGAAAATCTGAAGGACGGAAATGGCGACTCTTGCTTGGCCCAATTTCAATTTTAATTTACTTCCTCTACTTTCCTTTCCTTGTTTTGAAACCATATTTTTTGGCCCGACTTGACCCTGAGAGAATTGTCCATAAAACTCGGATGGACCAAGCCCAAACCCACAACTTTGCATCTTTTTTCCCAGTCGGTCATTAATGCTCTTCATTTACAAGGCTTGGATTCGACACCTTACCTAAGAAGAATAAGTTACCAAACCACTTCTTTTTTTTTTTTGGTGAAAAGGGTGGCTCAAGGCCATTTATTCAACAACTAACCAGTAGTAATACGACGTGGACGAGCCACTCGTGTAACATCATTCTGAAGAAGTGCTAAACAGCAAATAGGAGAAGAATCTAAGATATGAATACCACCACGATAAGTAAAAGCTAGCTGTGCCAAACAATTAGCCACACCATTGGCCTCCCGATATACATGTGAGAGATTGACATCCCAGCTCCTGTTAAGCCAGTGTCAAGGTTTTGAAAACCGGACCGGGCAGCGAACCGGCGAAGGTAGTCGATCAATAAAACCGGGGTTCAACCGGAGTTTAACTGGGGTTCAACCGTTTTCCTATTTTTACATTTAAAGGCTGAAAAATAACATAAAAAAAAATAACAACCTTCTTAAAAAAAAAAAAGATCCAATCGGAATAACCGGGCAAAACCTTAAAAAACCGGCCGGTTGCCCAAAAAACCTTAAAAACTGGCCGGTTCAAAGCGGTTATATAACCAAGGGGTTTTTTCCAGTGAATCGGACCGGGGCTTTGCTAAAAAGGCGGTTGAACCCGGTTAACCGGTCGAACCGGTCCGGTTTTGATAACCTTGGCCAGTGTGTGATCGATGATAGGTAGGACGAGAGACTAGCAGAAGCTCGAGTGCAGCCCAAGATCATGTCCACCACAGCTTTAGAGTCTGTTTCCACCAATAACTTCTGGCAGCCAAGCTCCCAGGCAATAGATAGGCCATCCAGTAAGCCCCGTAACTCCGCCACAATTGGAGTGCCAGTACCAATGTTCCGACTAAAACCATTAATCCAAGAACCATGAGTGTCCCTAAGAACACCACCACAAGTAATGAGGTTTGAAGAGCGGTTCATGGCGCCATCAACATTAAGCTTCCACCATCCCACCGTTGGTGCTTCCCAATATATGAGCTTAACGAAACTGGACGGATGCGATTCAAGTACATTGCCGAGGAGTCGAAAGCTTTGGCGAAAATCGGCCACCTATTGTCGAATAAAGGCAGAGCAATTAGGCACGAGACCATCAGTATTGGTAAAAACAAGGGCATTACGCCACTTCCAAAACCACCACAAAGCAGTCGCAAAGAGAACAGCTCCTGGCTGCTCCTCTGTGGTATCTCGTCGTGTTACCAAGTTCATCTCAAACCAAGACTGCAGTGAACAACTAAAGAAGTCGCGGACAAGAGCTCTAGGAATCGATTCTCGCCACACGACGGACACCTGGTACAATCTCTCAAGGCATACACCGTAGTTTCTTCATGCAACAAACATCGAGGACATCTGTTATCCTGAGCAATATGCCGTCTAACACGCTGTCTATTAGTCATGATCTTATCCTTGCCACAGTCCACAGAAATGTACCAATGCGATACGAAACCTTAACCTTCCAAAGATGCTTCCAAAAGGACGTTGGAGCCGGATGGGGGTTTAGTATGCGATAGACATTGCCAGCAGAGCACAACCCGGATGGGTCATGAGACCAAGCCACCGAATCTCGACCAGAGATCGATGAAGGAGGTAGAAAACTAGCAATCTTGAGCTTAACAGCTTCAGGTAAGTACCAAACCACTTCAATCTACCAAACATTAATAAAGGCATTTGCAACTCCATCACAGTAAAAATAGTAAAATACTACTCCACGAGTCAAACGTGTTAACGTGGTTTGTAAGTAGAAAGCAGAGGTCAGGTCCCCAATTCGTGTTGCGAACTTGATTCAGCGCGGGGAGACGGTACAAAAGAAACGGGATATTTTTCTCTAGACACGAGACAAGGCTTCATTCTTAATTTTAAGAGAATTTTTATGAAATCTTTTCCTTTGCTTCTCTCCAATGGAAGTTTGATTTTTTTTTCATAATGTATCTTAATTTTGGCCTAATTCTTCTTCTGAAGATGAAGATCGATTCAACCTCTGATCGAAAAAGTCTCTAACGTCATCAATCTCTCTCCAAGATAATGCAAGTAGTTATTGGTTAAAGGCAAATCTAGGTTAAGTGAACAAAGGTTCGGAGCAACCAAATTTGAGCCATCTAGTGAGGGTCGCTTGCTCGATCTTCAAAACGGCCAATTGCAAAGCTCACAAGCCTCCACAGGCCGTGATGTAGAGAAACAAGGTTAATGGGACCAGTGGCGGTGGCCTTGGGGGGCTAAGGGTGGCCATAGCCCCCCAGGGTTTCTAATTTTTTCATACAAGTCCTCTCATAATATACCAATTGCCTCCTAGATTTTTAATTTTTGCAAATAAATCCTCTCGTGATTTATATTTGGCCCCTTCTAAATTTTATTTTTTACATAAATCCTTATTATCAAACACAAAATGTTATATTGGCCCCTCTCTAAATTTTATTTTTTTACATAAACTCTTATTATCACACACAAAATGTTATATCGGCCCCCTCTAAAAATTCTATCTAGCTTCGCCACTGAATGAGACCTTAAGCATTCCTAGTCTCTTCCCTTGCAAGACATCCAACCAAATTAGAGAATTTATAGACAATGGTACCAGATCTCGCATAAAGTAAGAATTTGAATTTGTTAAGAACTAGGAAAATGAAGTTGAAGTACTTTTGATCCTCTGTTGCATTCCTAGAAACAACTCTCTCTTCTAAAAATCGAAGGTATTTAGATTTTTTTCTCAAGAGTCTTTGATAGACTCATCCTCTAGTTCAAGAGGGCCAACAGAGGCACTTGATGGAGATAGACCAAAAAAATACCAAATCAAAAAGACTTAGGAACATATTACCAAAAGGAAGGATTCCATAATTGAATCGTTGCCCTCAATAAGAGGGCATTTTGAACTAATTGGAGTATGAATAACCATCATCAAACTAAAAAAGCCAAAAGGCTTCCGGCGAGCCTCAAATTATAGACGAAGAAGATCCATCACTTCGGTGATAATGATTTCTCAATAGGTTAAATCAATGGTGTAAAAGCCATAAAGCTCCTTAGAAGTTGTTATTTAATGAAAATCCAAACAACAAGTTACTCTTCTGAATCAACAAACAAAATGAAGCGAATTTTTTTAGAGCATAGACATAAAGCAAAGGAGTCATTACGTATAAGAAAAATTGGTTCTAGAGTCGTAATATCTGGAGGAAACGCTTTCTGCGAGAGTTCCTATTTTTCTTTGGGTGTCTTCGACGAAGAAACAATTTTAGAGAGAAATGCTTTGTTGTTCACTTTTTGGTGCTTTGATGTTGATGCTAAGGAAAGATTTGGACTATCAAAAGAAATTTCTAAAGTGACAAAAGCTTTTATAGGTGAATCAAAACTAGAGGAAGTCATGAAGGACGTTCAAGAAGGGACTTTAGGTTGACGAAGAAACCCGTGTGGAACGTAGGCTTTAGCAATGTTTGCAAAATTTCAACCTACGTTAAGGGTCTCCACAAAAGATTGTGCATAGGCTTGGTCTTTACCAAATGCTACAAGGGTGTCTCTGATCCTCTGTTAACTAATCCATATCAGTCTTGCCAAAACGGGGCCTAAGAGGCTGCAACACTGTTTGTCTAATCCACTAGGGAAACTTTTTCTAAATATCGGAGAGTGATTCCAATCCATATGAAAATTACTTTCATGTGTGGAACAACTATGTTCCAAGTCCAAAACTACTTCCATTAACTTATAAATCAGCTGTTACAAGTGGTTCAATAGAACTTGGAACATAGTTGTTCCACACATGAAAGTGCTTGACATCTAAAGCGAGTTTACTAAGGGAATGCGCCACACGATTGCATTCGCGTTTGACATGCTGACACTTAAAAGATGGAAAAAGAGAAACCTCTGCTAAGATATCAAAGACCAGAAAACAACTGCTATCCCTAGGTAGGGATCGCGAATCAATCTTCCTGCTCAGAAGTAAGCAGTCAATCTCAAAGATTACGTGGGAGACGTGTTGAGTATGTGCCACCTGGATACCAAAAAGAAAACCATAAGCTTCAGCCACCTTTGCTTCATACACTCCTTTGATTATCTTGATACCAGAAAAAAGAACCTGGCCTTGCTCGTCACGTCCAATAACACCCAGGCCCGCCATGTTTCCATAAAGAGCGGCATCGATGTTAACCTTGATATAGCCCGAAGGAGGCTTAGTCCAAGAGAGTAGAGGAGGCTCTGAGGCCAAATTGCGATCAGGTTGTCTGGCCATATTTGCTTCTTGATAGTCCCTGAGTAATTGGGCAGATAGCAAGCAGGTCTGATGGGAATCCGGATCCTTCTGCTGAAAAACAAGGTTATTGCGTGTCACCCAGATACCCTACAAAGCCATACAAAACTTTTCAAAGAGCTCCGTCTGAGAACTTGCATGGAAAGAAGCCAGGAAATCCTTAATAGAAACAGACACTGTTAACGCGATTTGAGCCGTACATCCGACTGAATTCCATATGTATTGACACCAGGAGCAAGATCGTAGGAAGTGATCAATAGATTCTGTATCAGAGGAACAAAGAGGGCACGTACTCTGATCCACGATGCCTCGTCTAGCAAGATTGTCCCTCGTGGGAAGGCTATTATGTACAGCGCGCCATATAAAGTCCTTGACTTGGTGGGATAGTCAACTGCCATAAACACTTCCACCAATAGCATAAATCCCGATCACCCTGACCCTGAGGAGCTTGCCCAAACCTGCATGCCAAAAAATGGTATCCACTCCAGACAGCATAGTCGTCGTTACCAGAGTACGGCCAGATTAAGCGATCAGCTGGGAGACGATAACTGAGGTGTAGCCCATAAATCCTGGTAGCAACCTCCGGGGGGAAAAGTGCATGTACCTTCCTAGTATCCAACATTCGAGCTTCCACATCAATAAGATCACACACACGCATCTCCGGATTGATGTGGTCTGTCGTCCATGATGGATCATTATGAGACAAATCAACCCAATTATCCTACAAAACTCGAATAGAAAAACCATTGCCAACCACCCATTGCCCTCCCTGACTTAAGAGTTCACGTCGTTGCAAGATGCTACGCCAGGTGTAGCTTGGGTTATAACCAAGCGTTGCATGTGCAAAGTCGGTCCGAGGAAAATAGCGCGCCTTCAGCACCTGGCCGAGAAGTGAGTCTGGAGAGACGCAAAGCCTCCACGCCTGCTTTGCTAACATGGCACGATTGAACCAGCTTAGCTTTCGGAAGCCCCTACCTCCATACTTCTTCGCCATGCACGTTTTATTCCAAGCAACCCAACAACCACCCCATTGTCTATCCTCCAACCCCCACCAAAAGCGACGCATAGCTCTTTCCATCTCATCACAGATCCCTTCCGGTAATAGGAAACAACTCATCACGTAAGTGGGAATACTTTGTGTTAGATAATTTTAACATGAAACATCATAACAATTAGGGATTAAACAAACATCACATAAACCCTAATTTAGAACAACATAATTAGGATCTTAAACTCATCATCTCCCACTAATTCTTAAAAGATTGATAGCGTACCTGTTGATTCCATAAAGTGTGTTCCTTGATATGTGCTTTGCTTGTTTTCCTTGAGGTGGATTTCTCCCTCTTGCCTTGTCTGCTTTCTAACGTTGTTTTGATGGGTTAACAAACGTTGTTTTCAGGAGAGAGAGGACCCATCTCTTTATTTTTCTATTTATACACTCCCATCAAGTGCTCTTTAGAAAACCCTAATAGTTGGCCAATGGGCTTTT
>JAKUCV010004125.1:32959-89457 GCA_028386065.3 Turnera subulata | reverse complement strand
CAGGCATTACCAATCTGTGCAAAGTGTTAGACTAACATTTAAGAAGGCAGATTTACTTGCACAGACAAGAAGAGACAAAAGGTTAATCAGATTAATGCAATGAACTTACAGCAATACCCTTCAGATTGATGTTGGTCTGATTTCCATTTGCATTATGGGAGAGAATCGTGTAAGCAAGCTGAGGAACATAATGACCAGCATAGCTCTCTCCAGTAATATAGAAGTCTCTAGTTTTGTACTGTGGAAACCTCTCCAGCCAGTTTACCAGGAAAGTGTAGGAGTCATCTGCTGTTTTCTTGTCACCCGTGATGTAATCAGAGGAAGTGTTTGAATATGAAAACCCAACACCAGCTGGGGATTCCAAGAAGATAACATTTGCAGCTGCCAATTTATGCAGTTGATTTAATTTGTTAAACTTGAGATCATATATATTCTGATGTCTCTGTTGTATAATAGGATCACTAGTGTACTTTTCAAAGCTCAAAATAGGATGATTTAGTGTACCATTATTCCATGCATACTCATTTCTGTAGAGTGTTTTCCGGTCACTATTGACCCTGAAAGGTCCCAATTCTTCCATGGCTCCGAATCCAAGCGATGAGCATCCAGGCCCTGAACCATATAAGAGTACCCAACAGTTAAGTTTTAGCAATTGACAAAATAACCTGCAGAAGCTTTGCACTAGGTCCTGACAATATTGTCCATCCAGAAGGAACTTATTAGGTTGAAAATCATTTATAGAAAGGATAAGTAAAGTTCATCAGGTTGCAGAATGACTGAATTAAGGACAATCCTTCGTGATTCTTTTTCTTTTTAATCAGAGGACAACCCTTTTTCTATGATGAAATAACTTCACATCACTTTCGCATTTCTAGAAGATCTGATACATTCTTAGACCAAGACTAAAGGGCGAATAATCATTTCATCTGGATTTCTTGCAAGAAACCGTCCACTGGTAAAGTGAATGAACCTGCACGTTATTGGTCATGCGTTATTGGGTGATTTGACGCTGCAGGGAAAGAGAGAGTCGTTTCATCCGGGGGACATGGTACAAAAGTATGTCGCCCGTAATTATGGCTTGAAGTTTGCTAGAATTATCCACAGTCAAGGAATACTATTGTCAGTTTTCTTCGATGGGATTACATCCCTTCATTAATGTTTGCGGTGTTTGATGATAGATAAATCAAGACATGTAGCTATCTATCTATCTGGTCAGCCATAAAAATGTGGCATAACACCTTTAGACTCTAGCATAAAGAAGAAACACCTTTTGACGACCTCTTGGACCGTCTTTCAAGTTTGAATCTAGTGTGGCCATTCGAAAAAAAACAAAAACATTGTGCAAATGTGATGTCTAAAAAAAATCCCAAAATGCACGCACGGACATGAGCATCCGAATGAGTGACTTGGTCCCAAATCACCAAAGCAACGCTTCCTTTTGGCCACTAGTTTAGTGCAATTCGAGCAGGGGTCAGTCTATTAAAGAATAAAATTTTCTTAATACTATTAGTTTTTAACAAGACTATTTGAGTAAGAGGAACAGATACCAAATCACTTAAACGGAATACATAATTACATATTGGTAATCACCAAAGCAAGGTTGTCATTTCACAAGAAGAATTTGCTGACATGTTCCTTGAGGGGGGACCGGAATCGTCTTTAAATTTGACCAGCTAATTAATAGCACACGTGAATAAAAGCTAGAAGTAGTAGTAGTGGCCATTAACTTTGGCTGCGCACTACCTCAATATAGCAACAAATTAATTAAAGGCAATGATGTGAAATGGTGGGGTCTTTTTTTGAACCCTGGCGTGGTTGCCTTTGCCTGGGAATATAAGGCATCTTTCTACTCTGTCAAATGCCTTTGCTTGTCTTCATCATGCAAAAAGAAGAAAGAAAAGAAAAGAAAATAGCTCTGTTTGTCTATAGTTAGAAGTGGCTGGGGACTTTGAGGATTTCCGGGCCTAACTCATTTGACCGTTGACTAGAATCAAATGAGCAATATGGACGGTGCATTGTTCTTTGCAGTTTCTGATAACTCAGTTCGTGTGGTAGAGCTTGGAGTTTAATGTCAAAATATCCTTTTGCAAATTGTCGAGCTAAAATGCCACTTGTGCTACTATAGGTAAATAAGTAATAAATGTTTTGTGTTGATTTAGTTCTTGACACATTGTGAGCAAAAATTGGTCTGTGAGTTGTCTTGCACAGAAAGAATGAAAGGCTTTACTCATAGGCTAATGCTATGAAATTTCATGTATGATGATACCTTAAAGCTTTTTCTGAACATAAGGTGTTAATCAACAATCCAAAGTTGGCGGCAGCAAATATGTTTTCTTGTATCATAGAAAAAAAGAAACAAACCAATCTAGCTATCTTTGTTTTTATACATTCACTTCTGCTTAATTTCTTTATTTTTTCAAGAAAAATGTCAGTTTCCTCTAAAATCTTCTGATAGATAAAATACCAAGGTAAGGGCATATGATAGTATTACCTCCGTTAAGCCATAACACCAGTGGTTTGGTTGAAGAATCCTGAGGTGACTCCACAAAATAATAGAACAGTGCTCTTCCGTTCTTGGGATCCACAGTAACATAGCCTGCGTACTGGTCAAAATCCACTCCATCAGGTTGTCCTGGTAAACTACCAATCTTGTCAGCTTCCATCAATCCATCCTGCTTTCCAAGATACACGGGTGACGGCCGTGACTTATGTAGCTCCTCCCACGCCTCAGTTCGAAGAGGGTTGCTTGATCTGCGAGACTTAATCGACTCGCGGAGATATTTGGCCTGGTTGGCATTGCATGATAAAGGAAAGGCCAACAGGTAGAAAGTGATCAAGAGGAGAAGCAGCAACAAATTCAAGTGTTTTGGATTCATTTTTGCTGCTGTAAAGATGGAGAGTGAGCTTGATGGGCGCTGCTTTCCTCTATTTATATATTAAGGGCTTAATCAATGCATTAATAATTGCCTTGGAATGGACGGGCGGAAATTTTCATTCATGGGCTCCATCTGATCATGACTACATGGACAACATGGATGATAAGAGTTCATAGCAGTTATCGATAAATCTTATGCAGAGTGCCAAGTATTTTTGGCTTGTGATAGTTCATTAATTTTTTTCCTCTTTTAGGAACTTGTGAGGAGTTCATTTTAGCAAAATTTTGATTTCAAATTTTACCTAGGAGAAAGAATATTGGGAATGTCCAATCCTGAACTAGTCTACCCTATAAATTGGTTAGGATATTAAGGGACAAATAGAAAAAAAAAAATCTTATAGGACAGGGTTGCTTTTTTTTTCTTTTTTCTGTTTTGATGCCAATTGAGAAATTCCACTTTGACTTTCGCCAAAGATTCGAGGAACACTATATGCATTTGCTTTTATGCAAGGAATTGTCCCCTTCTTAATTTCGTTATTCCTTATCACAAAAGTTCAGAAAAATTATTCATTATATAACAGAAGATAACAGTTGGTTGGATAGCGATGGGAATTTGATCCAATTTTCTTACTCTGGGTGTGACCCCACAAATTGGGGGTAAAGAACGAACTAGAAAGAAACGAGGGCATTTGGCACTTCATGCATGATAATAATAAAAGACTAGATCGGTTGGTTGTTTTCTACAACCGATGGTTGACATATATTGGTTTGGTATACAAGAGCCCTGATGGCCTCCCTTCCCTCTCTCTCTCTCTAATTTTTTTTAAATTTTTTTTTTTACATTCAAATCCTTAATGCTATACACATTAATCCTTCATATTTTATATTCTTTTCATCATATCCTTCACTTTATATATATATGAGACATAATTTTCTAAATTTTATTTTGATGTAATATAATTTAATATATAATCATTTTATTCCATTTGCATGATAACTATTGTTGGTATGATTTTTTTTAATTCATTTCTACACATAATATATTAATTTTAATTTTATTTAAACATATCTATTTTTCATAAATTTTTAATTGCGATAATAAAAATTTATCCTAGAAGCAAAAAATTATTAGATATATCAATTTTATACCGCCTCTTATAAAAGTCTACCTTAGTAACATGGACAAATACAAATTATTTTCTTTCGAGAAACAACAAATAAAAAAATGATTGCAAAGTACGGAAGTTGTCCTTCTAGGATAATGTGTCAAAATATTGTTTGATAAATTTCAATGACAATTTTGTAATTAATACTTTTGGACATGCATTGCTAGACTTTTTTTAAAAAATATTTTTATCCCATGCGTAGTCCATCCTATCCTACCTCATGCGTGGAGGAGGACCAGCAGCTATTGACATGTCGCCAATTCTTCAGGCAGCAAGCTTCTTAAGCGAATGTTTGTGTCCACGGAGAGTATAGTTTCTTTTTATTAATAACTTATGACAATGTCGTTCTTCTAAAAAAAAATGAGCAGGTCTCGAGTTTAAATCTAAGTCAAACACCAAGTAAAGCAGGTACCTTTTTTATTTTTCTACCTATTAAATTTATTTTTAGTTAAAAAAGTTTAAAACCCAAAGACCTCTAACTCTGATGGCTAGTATAGGAATTGCAGAAGCTGTGTTGGTGACAATATTGTGAGATATTCCTCATATACTGAGAAGCAACAGGTAGTTTCTATTATTCATCAGAACTTTCAAAGGTATTCATCAGAACAACCCCAGGCTACGATTACAAGTAGATGAAATTTCACTTGTCAAGAGATAAATCATCAGAATCACCACCAATCATGAGAAAGTGGCTTAATTAGCGAGGATATATGGCTTGATATTTCAAGAGGAAGGAGGGAGTGTTCCCTGAAGGAAAGATTGGATCATTATCAGTGCTCGCTCTGGCTGGTAGCTGGGAACTGTATGGCCAGCCCCTCTCACTGTTACAAATGCTAATCCGCTGTAGCCAACCGCATATCCTCCAACCTGCCACCATCACATTGAAAATTGAAATATAAGCAAGCTATAGCTATATCCGCCTCTGGTACTGTTGACTGTGAGTAATGAAATATATATGTTACCTCTTTGCTAGTGTACCATGGGCGCCAAGGTTCTTTCACAGTGAGATTGAAGGTGTTTATTGCGTATCTAGAGGAAGTTACCGGAACTATAGAATCCAAGTCACCGCTGCAGGTCATTGGAGATGTTTCAAGGGGTTCACTATTATAACTGAAGCTGGTGGTAATGGCTACTTGAGATTATTAGGAAAAAAAAGGGGAAGAAGATAGTGTCTGTTGAGAAATCCTGTTGATCAACTTACCTGTAGATCCAAATCCTAATGCCACCTGCCATTAGCTGCTTTATTGTGGGTAAAATTGTTTCAGGCCTGTCTGTCCAAGCTCGTAAATGGCCGCTGGATATGCGGGGTATAGCAAAATTCCTTTAGATCTTTAATACTACAACTAAATGTAGGTGGGCTACATTTCAACTATTAGCTCTTTAAGACTCTGCAATTCAGACATACCCGCATTGTTGCCATTTAGTGGTTGCTGTGTGAAGAGCTGCTTGCACCTCAGCAAGATTCAGATAGGCATTCACATACTGACTGGAACAGGGGTCAAAATCTTTCACCTGATGACAAAGTGTTTAAGAACTTACACAGATAACTTTAATTAACTCGGTATGTATATTTTTATCGAAAAAAAATCTTGGTATATATGTCACAATTGCCCTTGTCAAGGTTCGTTCTTTACCCATAGAAAAATGACCTTTGAGAGTGGTTTATAATTAATTTCTTGTTTAGTTAATAACCGCTTAATTAGGATTTTCTGTTCATAGATGTAAAAACATATCAGGACAAGGCAGCATCACTTACAGAAGCAGTTTTGACAGATCTTTGTTCATCGGAGTGGCAAAGTGGTGCATAGATGTTGTACCAATCGATGTGACCAGTTTCATTAATGTCGGCATACGATAAGTATTTGATACACAAGTCTGAAAAATTACCGGTGACAAAGTCACAGTACTTGTTTATTTCTGCATAGGTCTCATCAGAATTCAGCGCATGTGTCCACGAAAAGTCATACTGTCCCTTAATAGCCGTGTTATCATCTATCCAGGCGTTACCAATCTGTGCCAAATGTCAGAGTCCAAAGCTTAAGAAGGTAGATTACTTACACAGGGAAGAAGAGACAGAAGGTTAATCAGATTAATGCAGTAAACTTACAGCAATGCCCTTGAGGTTGATGGTGGTCTGATTTCCATATGCATTGTGGGAGAGAATCGTGTAAGCAAGCTGAGGAATATAATGACCAGCGTAGCTCTCTCCAGTAATAAAGAAATCTCTAGTTTTGTATTGGGGAAATCTCTCCAGCCAGTTTACCAGGAAGATGTAGTTGTCCTCTGCTGTTTTCTTGTCACCCGTGGTATAATCCGAGGATGTGTTTGAATACGAAAACCCAACACCAGCTGGAGATTCCAAGAAGATAACATTTGCCACTGCCAATTTTATGCCGTTGATTTAATTTGTTAAACTTGAGATTGAATATATATATTGTCTCTGTTGTATAATAGGATGATCACTAGTGTACTTTTTCGAAGCTCAAAATAGGATGGATTAGTAATGTACCATTGTTCCATGCATACTCATTACTGTAAAGTGTTTTCCCATCACTATTGACTCTAAAAGGTCCCAATTCTTCCATGGCCCCCAATCCAAGCGATGAGCATCCTGGCCCTGAACCATATAAGATGGCACAAAAGTATGTCACTCTAATTATGGCTTGAAGTTTGAAAGAGTTATTTACAGTCAAGAAAACAATAGTTAGCTGTTAGGAGAAGAAGAAGATATTTTTTTTCTGTTTAGATACAATCAGAACATGTAGGTATTTATCTGTTATTTAATGGCAATTTTATTCTCTATTGAACTCAAAAATAATTAGTAGTTTGTGAATGAATGCTCTAGCTGTATCGTAATATCAAAGGCCATTATAACCTTGGCTGCTCACGCACTCGCGTTAGCAATGATGGGAAAGGGTGGTGTAGTCACTTAGTATTACCTCCATTAAGCCATAATACGAGTGGTTTGGTGGTAGAATCCTGAGGTGACTCCACAAAATAATAGAACAGTGCCCTTCCATTCTTGGGATCCACAGTAACATAGCCTGCATACTGGTCAAAATCCACTCCACCATCAGGTTGTCCTGGTAAACTATCAATCTTGTCAGCTTCCATCAATCCATCCTGTTTTCCAATATACACAGGTGATGGACTTGACTTATGTAGCTCCTCCCATGCCTCAGTGCGAGGACTAGGGTAGTTGCTTGATCTGCGAGACTTAATCAACTGGAGGAGGTATTTGGCCTGGTTGCCATTGCACGAAGATGGAAAGGCCAACAGGTAGAATGTGAGGAGAAGCAGCAACAATTTAAAGTTTTTTGGTTTCATTTTGCTTCTACGAATATAGAGTGAGCTAGCTTGGATGCTGCTTCCTCTATTTATATACAAAGGGCTTCATTGCAATAATTGCTTGGCAATTTTCAATCATGCGTGGGCTCCATCTCATGACTGCATAAATTATACGAGTTCATGGAAGTTATCTCGGTAAATCTTGTGGGCAGAGTTTCTTTGTGTTTTCTACTTTTTTTTTTTTTTTTTCTTATGACTCAAGTTCAACTGAGAAATTCCACTTTGACTTCTCGCCAAGGATAGGAAGCATTTGCTTGTAGTTTATACCAGGAAAATTGGATTGGTTTAAATTTATATATCTGGTATGATATTTAATTTTGCATAAATATAAAAAAAAAAAATTAGAAAAGAAATCTTTAGGTTAGCGTAGGATCAGGACCGGCCACTGGGTTCAATCATGGCCTTACCATTGCATTGCAGAACACAGAATACCCGGGTCGATAAGATATTCAAATCCTCAACCTAATAGGATTGTTAATACTGATTGAACCTAAGATACTAATTAGTTGGCTATATAGCATAGAGTTTCTGGGAAACAGCATCATGTCCATTCTTTTTATTTGAAAATTTTCAATAAAAGAAAAAAGGTTTAACAGAAAGAAAAGGCTTTACCAAGACCCTCTTGATTTCCAAGGATTAAATATCATATGAATATCACAAGTACATAAATCGTTCTTGTGAGGTTATGGCATGCTTGCTGGCTATAGGACAAAGGTTTTGGGTATATATCCATTTACAAGGGGCATCTCTCCAATCACTAAATTTCTAAAGCCAGCTTCCAACAGCATCTGACATGCCGTTCTCCTTCCACAACGTCCGCTGTCGTTTTGGGCGACCCGGACGTAGTTGTTGACTTGTTTCCTTTTCATTGTAAGTTTTTATAAATCAGGACATGTGAAGGCCCCGTTGAAATGTCGCTTGTTTTTCTCGGAAGCAAAAGCACCTCATCTCCTCTACTTGCTAGTAGCTGGCTGGAATATCAAAATCATGAGGAAGTTCAAAATGCCAAACTAAAGAACGGCCTTTGATTGATTGTTTCATTTGGAGGGAGGAGAGGTTTATTAAGAATGGAAAGAGGAGATCATGGTGGGGGTGGGGTACTTACGCACAGGCATCTAGTCGCCTGCAGCTACCCAACAACAACAAGCAAGCACCACATTTCCTCCAGTTAATCTGCCCGCATCATATTATGAATAAATAAGCAGTCCAATTTTAGCATTAAAAAAAGCAGTCCAATTCTGGTTTTATTAGTGTTGGCTATGAGTTATGAAATATTAATTAACGCATTGCTGATGTATCATCATGTACCCTAAACAAGAGTAGTTATTATTTTCACCTTTCAAGCGTCAGGAATTTGATATTGAAAATAAACCATCCTCTATCATAGGAGAGAAAAACGTCAATAAGCAACCAGGTGGAGAGGAGACGACGAGTCGTACAATTAGTAAAAAAACTGGGTTAATGCATATATTGGGGTCCGTACTATTCAGTTTGTCCCTTTTAGGGGTCTGTACTAATTTTTGACCCTTTTATATACCCATATTATTCGGAACCGTCCTTTTTAGGGGTCTGGGTCAGCCCCCCATCTGACGTGGACTACCCGGGCAGGCACTGGGTTAAACGCGCGCTAACTGAGTGACACGTGGAGGCGCGTGGGCGCGTGTTCGTCACTCGCTGCCAGCTCGGCTTGTGGGGCCCATTGCACGTTTTCCCCTTAAGCCGATTTTCGTAATTCTTATTTATATTTACGAAATGGAAAAGATTAACTAAACAGAGTTTTCTTTTTTAAAAAAGACTAACCTCCACTTATCGAAACGATCAGCTGAGGCGTGTTTGATCCCAAAAAAAATACAGCTTCAGCTCACTTCTATTTAAACCCCCAAAACACGAATTCCCCAATCTCTCAAATCCCTCGATCCCTCCTTTTCTCTCAAATCCCTAATTCCTCTCAAATCCCTCTCACCTCCTTTTCTTCATCAACATAAACCCTAATTGGGGTCTGACTCCTTCCTTTATTTCCATTGTAGAGGATGTCGAGCTGCTCCAGTCGTTCGAGTGCATCGTCAAAGTCTTCTGCACCACTGAATCGGGCAGCGGAAGGAGTGAAGAAAAAAATCTCTTCTATTGGCAAGCAGAAGCCGGATTTCGATTATGAAGGGGGCGACGTGAACTGCTCATGCGGAAAAAAGACTGGGCGGTGGATTTCGTGGACTGATCTACACCCCGCGATGAGGTTTCATCGGTGCAACGTCTGTGGGTTTTTCAGGTTTGTTGATGCTAATATTGGTGGTTGGTTTGCTGATGTAATTAGAGGGTTAAGGGATAGAGAGGGGGAGCTGCACCGAGAAAATCAAAAGCTAGAAGCCGAGCTGCGAGTTGAAGCGATGGCTAACAGCGAATTGGTAACCCAATTACAGGCGCTGAGGATGGAGAATGCTAGACTTTCGGATGGGCTTCATGCTATGGCGTTGGAGAATGAAGAATTGAGGAAGGCCATTTATCGCAACAGTGGAATTTCAAAGTGTTTGTATGCAGGTTTAATTATAATAGTAGGGCTAATGGTGTGTATGTCATATTGTCAGTGAGTATGTGGTGCACTGCTGTGGATTTTGGGTTTGGTTTTCGGTGGTTGCAGATCACTTGTGGGATTGGTTTTTGTGGTGGAAGTAGGGTAGAGTAGTTGTGTTGCAGGGTAGTGGCATGTTAATTAGGAATTGAATTGATGGTATTGAATGGTTTGTAAAGGTCTTTACGGGTGATAGACCGATGTAATCCCATTTGTGATATATGAAAAGTCATTTTCTGACTGCAAATGATGAATGTACTTGGTGTCTTGATGTCCATCACAAACTGGCAACTGAAGTGTTTGAAAATCCAGTTTAAGAACCAATTTAAGAACCTCACAGCATAACATAAAATTCATTATAAAATCCAAAATAGCAAGTGTGCATTAGTCAATAAAACACATTGAGGATGTCAATCCCAGGTGTGTTCAACCAACAAAAGTGGACATCCCTCAATGAACAAAAATATGCTCTTTAACATATGAGCATATGACTACTACAATCACTAGTACATTACAGTTCATGAAACTACATCACCCATAACATAGAAATACCAAAACAACATAGATTGTCTTCATTCATTGCTTATGCTTCTTCCGTGCTGTTGCACTGGAACAATTGATGTCTGCAGTGGCTCTTTTCCGTTTGGCTTTGTCTGCTGGAGGAGTTGGACGTGTAGTGCAATGATTGAAAGCAACTGTTGTGCCTGCTGTGGCATTTTTCTTTCTTCCTCGAGTTGCAGCAGTTTCATTCCTCGCAGTAGTACTCCTTGTAGTTATTCCTGGACTGGTTGTTGTAGCATTAGTAGTCATGCTCCTTGTAGTTCTTCCAGGACTAGATGCAGCCTCATTAGTAGTTCTTCCAGGACTAGTCATGCTCCTTGCAGTTCTTCTAGGACTAGTTGCAGCCTCATTGCCTGTAACCTGCGTTGCAGCGTTGGCATCTGCAACTGTTGGCCTGCCTCCATCTATTCCAGTTCTTCCTTCACCTCTCCCACCTCTTCGACCACCTCTTCCACCACCTCTGTTTCCCGTATTTCCTCCAGGAATTCTGACTACTGTCTTTGTTGGCAACCCCATCTTTTCCAAGAGAGAAAGAGAAAACAATTCAATCAATTAACTGCCACGGCAAGAGCAACAACTATCAACAAGGTATTTGAACAATTCAACACTTACATTTGTGGCCATATAACCAGAGGCAGCTGCAAACAATCCATAACCAACTTGTCTAGGAGGTTTTGGCCGAGGGGTTTTTTGAACTGTCCTTCTGCCTCTACCTCTTCCACCCCGGCCTCCACCACGTTGTCTTTCAGCTGAAACTTGAGCCTAAATATATGAAATAGAGTTTAAGCTCAACACATATGAAATAGATTTTGAAATCAACACTAATTTAGCCTTACTACATTTTCAACATTAGCTTTGTGTGCAGAAAGCTGTGTCTCAGACTGGTCAGCGTTTGTGGCATTGGCATCATTTATTACTGGAAGGTTATTCTGCATATTAAGAGTCAATGTCAGTAGAATAATAACGAATGTGAGTTTAACAATGTCATTGCTTCTTGTTACGTTACCTCTTTGGGCTGCTTGGGTTCTTTGCAGGTGGCAATGTTATGCTCAGCACTTCCACAGTTGCTGCAGTGCATCACTCTCCCATGCCTCCCTAATTTGGACCCTCCTCTTTTATTCTTCTTCTCCCAACATTCACCATCTCTCTTTGTCTTTTTCCGGCCAAGCATTTTTGTTATCAGTGGTGGCAGTATGTCAGGTTTCCCAGTGTTAGGCCAGAATTTTTTCCCTCTGACACCTTGAATGGGATTGGCATAAGTCAACTTGAATTTCTCCCATGAATACCAACTACAAACATAATCTGCAATCTGTAACTTCTCATACTCTATTGCACATACTGCATGTGCACATGGTATTCCAGATAAATCCCAACCCCGACAGCTACATGTTCTGGTCTGTAGATTCACCACATATTGCTCATCACCTCTAACTACTTCGTAGCAATCATCTCCATTGAAGTCAACTACAAAGCTGCATGCTATATCCCTATTCTCTTCAATCTTGCGCCAAACTTTTGGTGCATCCTCTTCTGCAATTGCTCCAAGCTTCTCCAACTCCGCATGAAAGTCAGGCTCACATGTGGCCTTGCAAGCTCTCCAAAACTGGATATGTAGCTCGTCCCCCTTCCAGTTTTTTCTCCATTTTGCAAAAATATGGCGTGCACAACGCCTATGTTTTGCATATGGCATCAAGTCCACCATCGCAGCAACAAGACCCTACAAACAGATAACAGAGTAGTGTACATATCAACCTCAACTTACCAACAACTGACACAAATATGTATTACCAACAACTGACACAAATATGTATACTCATAAAGAAATTACATAACATACCTTCTGTTGATCACTAATGAAAGTCCAACCACTTCCCAACCCCATTGGAATACCCAAGTCTTGCATCAATGCTAAAAGGAAATCTGTCTATGTCTCCTTCCTTTCATAATTAACCACAGCCCATGCAAGTGGGTACATCTGGTTATTTGCGTCCCTTGCAACTGCAGATAAAATCTGTCCTTTGAATGGACCCTTGAGGAAACATCCATCAAGCCCAATAATCTTCCTGCATCCATCCATAAACCCCTTTTTAACAACATGGAAGCAAACATATATTGATTTAAACCTACCATTCTCGCTTACATGCACCCACACACTACTTCCAGGGTTACTTGTCCTCAATTCCTCGGCATAATCCTCCAATCTCTGAAACTCAGCAAGCATATCACCATAATAATGCTTCTCCAGCTCTATCTTTGCCTTTCTACACATGTTTTTTGACACTTCAAACCTCAGCTTCTCCTTCACATCGTCCTTCATCTCCTGAGCACTCATGTGCAATGTGACCTTACCTTTTGTTTTAATGAAGTGATCTGCCACTACCAAATATGTGATCCTTGACGTTGTAGATGCATTACCGCAACGATGCCCTTCCTTTGGGAGTGTCTTCACTGTCCATCTCTTCGTTCTGCCCTGGTGAGAGACATGTAAGCGCCACTTACACTTTTTCCCTCTGCATACAACAATGAATTTAGATCTTCCGTACTTGGTGACCTTGATGTCCTTCCTCTCCACTATTGAATGCTTTATAACGGCTTCTTTGATCTGTTGCTTATCCACAAAGATCATGCCAACCTGAAAATATGGTGTTGCTGATGATGGATTGTATTTGATGGATTTAGACTTGGTCCTCTGTGCACTGTCTTCATTGTTATCCTCTCCATCTGTCTCTAGGAAGCTTCCACACTCATCTGACTCAAACTCCAGCTGATGCTCATCTGGATAGGGTTGTCCAGTTTCCTCCACATTTTTGCCCTTGTCTTGTGCACCATTTACACTCCTACCAGGGTTTCTTCATTTCAAATATTACCCTCTCTGTTGTCAGTTGATGTGGGACCAATTGTTTCGGCCTCTGTACCAATAGCATTAGGCCCACTTTTTCCTACCTCGGTACCAATACCATCAGTTACTGCCTCATCTTCTTGTGCTTTCTTCTGTGTAGCTTCAACTTCCCTCTGCCTTTGCACATACAGCAACGATTCTTCATCCTCATCGTCTGTCAGAAAACCAGTGGGTTCCCATCTATCTGTATGTTCAACTTCATCTTCATTAACATTTTCTTCTCCTCTATCTTCTTCCTCTGCATCTTCATCAGTTGTTGCATCTTCATCTTCTTCTGCATCTTCATCTCCATCTTCCCCTGCATCTTCATCTTCTTCAGTTCCTGTATCTTCTTCTACATCTTCTTCTGCATCTTCAGCTTCTATGCAAAAAATGAACTCATTCGCTGCGCATTGTTCCAGCCCATTTACCTCACCATCTGTGGCTTTCTTATCTTGTTGTCCTTCACGCACATCCACATGTACTCCTTCATTTATGACATCCTCATCAGTGTCAACCACTTCGGAAGGCCCAACCTGTTTAGCATTCACTGCACTCTCATCCGCATTCACTGCACTCTCATCAGCATTCACAGACCTTCTTGTCCCACTAGGCCCTACAAGTTGTCCCAATTCATTATATCCTAAGTTCCTTGCCACTACCCTAGGTAGATTATGAATTAATTCGTTCACCTCATCCCCAAGCTCTACATAGAATTCCACCACATCAATTTTAGATGCCAAGTCCAGCAACCCAAAGACCGAGCTCATGTCTTTAGTCACTTCCCTCAACCCATCATGCAGACTTAAATCGGGTATCAAATACCAAATTTTTTGAGCCTTCACATAACCAAAATGTTCACAAAAACCGACTAATAACATGTAATCTAAGTGTTCAGGATCCCACTTCTTACGACAGACCTCACCCCCTATATACTCAGTGCTTGTTTCGGCCCTATGCAGTTCACCACCAATGTGAAACACTAATTCAATATCTCTATCCATGATGGAACCAGAGAATACAATACTGCACTACACCTACAGGCAAACAACAGAAGGAATTTTAAATTTATTTCTAACAATTTTAAAATAAAATTTTAATTGCACATCACACACAGTGGTCTAGGGTTCTTTTTGGAAAACACAAACTCACAAAAACCTAAAAAATAAACTAATACCGACAAGGGTGGATTACATCAAAGCAACAATGCACCGAAAGGAACCAAAGCAACTTTATTCACAATCACATGTTACCTTTCTCATTCACCGAGCTTTTCTGTCTTCTCTCCACGTCTGCTTCACTTTTCTTTTCCCTTTTAGTCGTTGTCCTTGCTGTCTCTGTCTTCGTCTCCCCTACTTCACATCACCGCTTGGACCCATTGCATCTTCTACAGTTGAAACCCCGCGACTTGAAGGTGTTAAGTTTACGTTTTTTGCTGCACCAACACCAAATGGTGTTTACTCAGTACGGTGCGAGTAGGGTTGTGGTCGATTAGGGTTGCTACATCGGGATTTAGGTTCGAAGAAAGAGTGTAACGGGGAATTGAGGAATTGGGAATTGTGGAATTACGGAATTGGAGAATTGCGGGATTGAGAATTGGGAAAATCATGAATTGGGGATTTAGGGTTCTAATAAGGGGTTTTTTTTTTGTTGGGGGGGGGGGGGGTGGTAAAGGAATCAGGGGAGTGAGGACTTGGTGGAATTAGGGAAATCAGAATTTAGGGTTCGAATTAGAGGAATGTTTTCTCCTTTGATTTTGAGGGTTCTAATGCACCTGCCTCTACTGATCGTTTTGGTCAGTTAATTTCGTTAACTTTGAGGGTCCTAATGCACCTGCCTCTGCCGATCGTTTTGTCCAATTTAATTCGGTTTTGATATTTAATTAATTCTTAAAAAAAAACCAGAATTAAAGTAAAATGATATTAAACCTGAGGGAAAACGGGCAATGGGCCCCACAAGCCGAGCTGGCAGCGAGTGACGAACACGCGCCCACGCGCCTCCACGTGTCACTCAGTTAGCACGCGTTTAACCCAGTGCCTGCCCGGGTAGTCCACGTCAGATGGGGGGCTGACCCAGACCCCTAAAAGGGACGATTCCGAATAGTATGGGTATATAAAAGGGTCAAAAATTAGTACAGACCCCTAAAAGGGACAAATTGAATAGTACGGACCCCAATATATGCATTAACCCTAAAAAAATTTTTGACCAAAAAATCGCAGTGAACTGAACTTGCTCTAATTAAGCTAAACTGAGGTTGAATGGGCTGGCTTAAATGTGCAAACCAACAGTAACCAAGTCAAAGTAATAAAAACTTAGGTCATTATATGGCCTCGCTAACAAGATATTCTTACTAGTGTTTGGCGGGTTACTTGTCATATATGAGCAACTGTTCTTTGTGTCCATTATGCCATGCAGAAGCTGAAACTTCTATGCACATGATCCGTGATTACCCATTTCCTTCTTCTCTCTCAGACTCTCACTAATATGGCAGACTAGTTGGTTTTTCATTATTGTCCCCATCAAGGACGGCTAGCCTCTCCCTGTCCTTGGAAGATTATTTTGGAATAACAATTAGCAGATATGGTGTTGGAGGAGTAGTGAAGGAAAAAATTATAGGAAGGGTGTATTTGAGAAACGTTTGTGTGAGTATTTAGTTATAAAAAAAAAGAAAGATATAAGGACTTGCAATATAGGAAAAACAAAGAAGAAACAAAGGACTAGAAACAGAGGAGGAACGCTGTTGTGACTAATGACTCAACTGCTGAATCATCTGCTAGGACAGCAGCACAGGTGGATTTAATACCTGGAGATGGAATGTTGAGAAGGAGCATACGTGAGAGGAAAGCATCCAAAAGACTTACTAACTATGCGCTGGACTAGTGACGTCTGCAGTAAAACCGTTTTTGGCATGAGATGTCTATTTAATAGAAAGGGGGATTGTCGTGGGGAGGAAGCCAGTTATTGATGTATTACCTTTTTCTTATTCTTATCTAATTCTGGCTTTCTCTTCTCATCCTCTCTCTTTTATCCATTTCAGCTTTTCATTGTAATTGCTTGTCCTTCTTATATTGAGGATCCATCTCTCTCTTAAGAGATTGGTTAAATAACAAAATAATTTCCCATCTCTGTTTTCATTTTATCTGCAGAAAACACTTCATTGGTGCTTTCATTGTCCTTTTGCAACGATGGCAGAGGGCACCCGTTTCAAACAACTTGAAGAATCAATCAAATCAACCAACGAATCTCATAACTAGTTGCGTAAAGATGTTGAAGGCATGAACAATCTACTTAAGCAAGTTCTGGGCAAAGTCGAGTCACTTCACGTAGCCAGACAACCCCCTTCGCCAGAAACCAGTGCCTTCCGTGGTGGATCTGTTCTTATCGGCGATTCTTCCACTAGCTACAGCTCCGTGGGACGCCACAAACCGGCACCGGTGGAGTTGCCTCGCTTCGCTGGTACCAACCCAGAGAGCTGGGTATTTCAAGCCTACCACTATTTCGACTTCTATCACATCCAAGAGGAGGAACGTCTCGCCATCGCTTCCTTCTACCTTGATGGTGACGCGGCTGAATGGTTTCAATGGATGCATTGGAATAAGCAACTCGTGGGCTGGGATGCTTTTGCAGCAGCACTTATCAAGCGTTTCCGCTCAAAGGAACTCGAATCAGCGGAGGGCCAACTAGCCAAAATTCAACAATATACCACAGTAAGTGAATACCAAAGTCGTTTTGAAGCTTTGACTAACAAAACAATATATTTGCCTCCATTGTTTCTAGTTCGGTGTTTTATTTCTGGCTTAAAACCCGATATCAAAACGGCGGTGCTGGTGACACAATCTACTGAGTTAGAAGAAGCAATTAGACTAGCCCATGTTCATGAGCAACGCCTAGCTTTGGCCAATGGATCCATTAAACCCACCTTGGGCACCTCTCCCCCACTCTTACCCACTCCTAAACCTACCCACTACACCACCAATGTCACACAATCAAATTCCCACGCACAATTTAAGGGCACTAAACTTCCTTTCAGGAAACTTAGCCCATCTAAAATATCCCAAAAGTGAGCCCAAGGCCTTTGTTATCACTGTGATGAAAAATATTCATGGGATCATAAGTGTAAAGTTGTGCCCCAATTATTGTTATTGGACGATGACAGTGAACCCATCACCCCCACTGAACCAATTTCTCTTCCACCCCTTGATAGATCTCCAACCCCTGTTACAACCAATCCCACCACTATTTCTTATAACGCCTTAGCCGGTGGTTGCTCTGCTGCCACTCTTCGATTCACAGGCTCTGTGCATGGTTCGCCGGTTCAAGTACTCATCGATGGAGGCAGTACGCACAACTTTGTGCGCACTAGTATGGCCCAATTTTTGGCTCTTCCAATTGAAGCTGTTCCTGAATTTTCCGTTATGGTGGGCAACGGTGACCGCCTACACTGTTCTGGCATAGTGAAACAAGTTCCCTTATGCATTCAAGGGGTCACTATTGTGGTTGATTTTTATGTTCTTCCCATCCAAGGGTGGGATATGGTCCTGGGAATTTCATGGTTATCCACCTTGGGATCCGCCCTCACAGATTATGCTGACTCCCGATTCCAATTTATCCACAACGGGGTTCAGATCAAATGGCAGAGTGACAAGCCAGCCATTCAACAAATCCAATTCAACAGTCTTTGCCGATTATGTGCTACAGAATCGGTGGCTGCTTTCTACCGATTAGAGTTGGTGACACCAGAGATTGACCCTTCTCCCTCTTCTCCTGGCTTACAAGCAATTCTGGATGAATTCACATATATATTTCAAAAGCCACAGGGGCTACCGCCTCCTCGCCCGAAAGACCATCGCATTCCTCTCTTGCCCCAAACTGCACCTGTGAATGTTAAACCTTACCGTTATCCCCATTTTCAGAAACAAGAAATGGAGAAAATGGTTTCTGATATGCTTGCTGATGGCATTATTAGGCCCAACACAAGTCCCTTTTCCTCTCCAGTGCTATTGATCCGCAAGAAGGATGGGACATGGCGTTTTTGTGTTGATTACAGGGCACTTAACACGGTGACGATTCCTGACAGGTTTCCCATCCCCACTATTGATGAATTATTTGACGAACTTCATGGTGCAAAGTTCTTCTCCAAGCTGGATTTGTTAGCAGGATACCAGCAAATTCGAGTTCACGACTCAGATGTTTACAAGACTGCTTTCCACACACATGAAGGGCATTATGAATTCCTTGTTATGCCTTTTGGCCTTACCAATGCTCCTTCCACCTTCCAAGCCATTATGTACACCATTTTCAAGCCCTTCCTCCGTAAGTTTGTCCTTGTTTTTTTTGATGATATTCTTATATATAGTGCTACTTGGGAAGAACACTTGGCACATGTACGCCTAGTCCTGCAGGTATTAAGACACGAGGGATTGGTGGCCAAACGATCAAAGTGTGTCTTTGCACAACCTTCTATTGCCTACCTTGGTCATATCATCTCGGCAGAGGGTGTGGCCGTTGACCCAGAAAAGATTAAAGCAATCCAAGAATGGCCTTTACCGGTGACGGTTAAAGCTGTGCGTAGCTTCTTGGGCATGGCCGGATATTACCAGCGTTTTATTCATCACTATGCTAATATTGCTAGACCATTGACTGACCTGTTGCGAAAAGACAACTTCCTCTGACAGAAGCTACCACTGAATCCTTTCTACAACTAAAACAAATGCTTAGTAACACACCAGTTCTCAAGTTACCTGATTTCTCCAAGCCTTTTGTATTAGAAACAGATGCATCTGGGATTGGAATTGGAGCTGTGCTTTCGCAAGACAAACATCCTTTGGCCTACTTTAGCCATAAACTATGTCCTAGGATGCAAAAGGAATCTGCCTATCGTCGCAAAATGTACGCCATCACTCAAGCGGTGGCCAAATGGCGCCAATACTTATTAGGGAGGAAGTTCACTATCATCACCGATCAACATTATTTGAAGAACCTCACCACTCAAGTAATACTTATTGTTGTGACTAATGACTCAACTGCTGAATCATCTGCCAGGACAGCAGCACAAGTGGATTTAATATCTGGAGATGGAATGTTGAGAAGGAGCATACATGAGAGGAAAGCGTCCAAAAGACTTACTAATTATGCGCTGGACTAGTGACGTCTACAGTAAAACCATTTTTGGCATGAGATGTCTATTTAATAGAAAGGGGGATTGTCGTGGGGAGGAAGCCAGTTGTTGATGTATTACTTTTTTCTTATTCTCATCTAATTCTGGGTTTCTCTTCTCATCCTCTCTCTTTTATCCATTTCAGCTTTTCATTGTAATAGCTTGTCCTTCTTGTACTGAGGATCCATCTCTCCCTTAAGAGATTGGTTAAATAACAAAACAATTTCCCATCTCTGTTTTCATTTTATCTGCAGAAAACACTTCAAACGCACACATTCTATTTTGCATTACATGACATGTTTATACTTATACAACCAACTTAACATTAAATATTTACAACAAACATTCTAGGCTAGCATTAAATGACTAAGTGCTTATTAAATTTCTTAAGTAATCCTAGATATTCTAATAGATTTTTTTAGATAAGTCATTAAATGCTTGTACAAAAATCGGATCTTTATGTTGATTTTTTATTTAATGCACTCAGATTTTTCTAGACTAGTTTTTTTCTAGATGTTGCAGGAAGTAATCATGCTTCAACAAATAGACATATTTTTGAACCTAAGAATGAACCTCTCTTCATTCCAACTGGCCATATTCTTAGACTTGCGCACGAATTCACTATGGTCTCTTCTAGTGATTGGACTGCTTCATTGTGATAATGTTATTCCTCTTCACTTGTTTGCCCTTGCAGATGGATGTATTAAACTTAATTTGGATGGTGCTATATGCTATTCAGATTATCAAGTATATAGGTGGTATTCTTATAGGAAGTGGTGGTGAATGGATTTCGGGTTATTGTTGCTATAATATTAGCAATTGTGCACCATTTCAAGCTGAATTATATGGGACTTATTTATGGGGTTAACAGAAGCATGATATCTGAGTTTCAAACAAGTAGAAGTAGAAGTTGATGCTCTTGTGCGGGTGATAAATTTAGGGAAACAAGAATTGAGGCTGTTTAGCAACTCATGACTCGTGATTGGCAGGTGATCCTTGCCGCATATATTCCACGAAATCAACTGGTATGCGGATTGTTGCGGATTTGGCCTTTTATTTTCCACTAGGTGTTTTTCATTTAGTTGAACCACCTATAATGACAATTTGGGGATCCTTTCTTTTGATGTAATAGGGATTTTTTCCCTTGATTTATATCTTGCATGAATTAATACAGGCAAGCTTTGGAACAATGAAGAGGATCCAAGGAACACCTTATAATATTCAACAGAACTTAAAAGGTATACTTGCCAAGATGTCCTGAAATGACCTGCCTAAGCTACAATTACAAGAAGTAGGTGGAGTTTCACTTCTCATGATAAATCAGAATGATCACCACGAAGAAAATGGCTTATCGAGGATGGTTAATTTGATGTATATCAAGAGGAAGGAGGGAGTGTTCCCTGAAGGAAAGATTGGATAATGGTCAGTGCTCGCTCTGGTTCGTAGCTGGGAACTGTATGGCCAGACCCTCTCGCTGTTACAAATGCTAATCCATCGTAGCCAACCACATATCCTCCAACCTGCTACCATAATCATGAAATATATATAAGCTATAACTATATCTGCGCTTGGTGTTGGCTGTGAGTTATGAAATATATATTACCTCTTTGCTAGTGTACCATGGGCGCCATGGTTCTTTCACAGTGAGATTGAAGGTGTTTATGGTGTATCTAGACGAAGTTACCGGTACTACAGAATCCACATCACCGCTACAGGTCATTGGAGATGTTTTCATTAAGGCTACTCTGAGATTATTAGGAAAAAAGAAAAGGGGGAGAGGAAAGTGTCTGCTCTGAAATCCTGATGATCGGCTTACCTGTAGATCCAAATCCTAATGCCACTTGCCATGAGCTGCTTTATTGTGGGTAAAACTGTTTCCGGCATGTCTGTCCAAGCTCGTAAATGGCCGCTGGATAAGTGTGGTAGTAAAATTGCTTTAGATCTTTATACTAGTACTAAATGTAGGTGAGCATTTCAACTATTAACTCTTTTAGACTCTGAAATTCAGACATACCGGCATGGTACCCATTTAGTGGTTATTGTGTGAAGAGCTGCTTGCACCTCAGCAAGATTCAAATAGGCTTTCACATAATCGTCAGAGCAGGGGTC
Organism: Turnera subulata; assembly: GCA_028386065.3. Classification (NCBI taxonomy): domain Eukaryota; kingdom Viridiplantae; phylum Streptophyta; class Magnoliopsida; order Malpighiales; family Passifloraceae; genus Turnera; species Turnera subulata. The sequence goes on along the minus strand of JAKUCV010004125.1, from coordinate 67,797 downwards.
AAATTCCTTCACCTGATGACAAAGTGTTTAAAATCTTCAGAGGTTTAGTTAACTTGGTATATCTTTTTATCAAGAAAAACTTGGTATATATGTCACACTTCCCCTCGTCAAGGCTCTTTCTTTACGCACAGAAAAATAACCATTGAGTCACCAAATAATAATTAAAGAACAAGTCAATAACTACCAATTAATCCAAAAATAAAAGTATTACGACTCATTTAGGTCTCTATATATATATGTAATTTTTATAGTCCTGTTCCGACCTAGTGAATGTCTTGGTCAAAACTGTCTAAAAACAAGTAGCCTCACCGTTTCACCACGTATCTCCAACATGGTTAACTTCAATGCAAGTTCATCGTAGGCTTGGTACAAGTATTTGAAACACAAGTCTGAAAAATTACCGGTGACAAAGTCACAGTACTTGTTTATTGCTGCATAGCTCTCATCAGAATACAGCGCATGTGTCCACCAAAAGTCATACCTTCCCTTAGTACCCGTGTTGTCGTCTATCCAGGCATTACCAATCTGTACCAAGTGTCAGGTTCCAACACTTCAGTTTAAGTAGGTAGCTTTAGGTCATGATAAGAGACAAAAGGTTGATCAGAGTATTGTAATGAACTTACAGCAATGCCCTTCAGGTTGATGGTGGTTTGATTTCCATATGCGTTATGGGAGAGAACCGTGTAAGCAAGCTGAGGAACATAATGACCAGCATAGCTCTCTCCGGTGATATAGAAGTCTCTATTTTTGTATTGGGGAAACCTCTCCAGCCAGTTTACCAGGAAAATGTAGTTGTCATCTGCTGTTTTCTTGTCACCCGTGGTATAATCGGAGGAAGTGTTTGAGTACGAAAACCCAACTCCTGCTGGCGATTCCAAGAAGATAACATTTGCAGCTGCCAATTTTTGCAGTAGATTTAATTTGTTAAAAATGAGAATATATATATTCTTGTGTCTCTGTTGTATAGTAATAACATCAGTCTAGTTTTCAAAGCTCAAAATAGGATGGATTGCTGTACCATTGTTCCATGCATACTCATTTCTGTAGAGTGTTTTTCCATCACTATTGACTCTAAAAGGTCCCAATTCTTCCATGGCCCCCAATCCCAGCGATGAGCATCCTGGCCCTGAACGATATAAGAATATGGCAGAAAAGTATGTCACTCTAATTGTGGTTAAAATTAGCATAAAAAAGTTGTGGCTTGAAGTTTGAGAGAATTATTTACAGTCAAGAAACTATTGTTAGCTGCTAGGAAAGGAAGAAAATATCTTTTTTTTTCTTGTTTTATGAACTTCTAGAAATTACACACAATCCCTACCCATTAGGATCCAACCGATGACTCACTGGAACCCAATCCAAGAAAGATGCCACTATATATACTACAACTGGTGTTGGCTATTAACCTTGGCTGCTCACGAACTCATTAGCAATGATGGGAAGAGGTGGTGGGGTCACTTAGTATTACCTCCATTAAGCCATAATACCAGTGGTTTGGTGGAAGAATCCTGAGGTGACTCCACAAAATAATAGAACAGTGCTCTTCCGTTCTTGGGATCCACAGTAACATAGCCTGCGTACTGGTCAAAATCCACTCCATCAGATTATCCTGGTAAACTACTAATCTTGTCAGCTTCCATCAATCCATCCTGCTTTCCAATATATACTGGTGATGGGCGTGACTTATGTAGCTCCTCCCATGCATCAGTGTGAGGACTAGGGTAGTTGCTTGATCTGCGAGACTTAATCAACTGGAGGAGGTATTTGGCCTGGTTGGCATAGCATGAAAATGGAAAGGCCAACAGGTAGAAAGTGACGAGAAGCAGCGATAATTTCAAGTTTTTTGGTTTCATTTTTGTTGCTACAAAGATAGAGTGAGCTTGCTGGCTGCTGTCTCCTCTATTTATATACAAAGGGCTCCATTGATGCAATAATTGCCTGGCAATTTTCAATCATGACTGGGCTCCATCTCATGACTAAATGGCCTGGCCTCATAAATCATACGAGTTCATAGCAGTTATCTCGGTAAATCTTGTGGGCAGAGTTTCTTCGCTTATTCTTTTTTGTTTTTGTCTCAGTTGAGAAATTTCGCTTAGACTTTTCGCCAGGGATTGGAGGAACAACCTTAACATTTGCTTGTAGTATATGCCGGGAAAATTCGATTGGTTTAAATTTATATATGAGGCATAAATTTCAACTTTTTTTTCAAAAGATTGAGTTAGCCTAGGGTCAGGAGAGGCCACCAAGATCGATCAAACACTTAAAACACTTCTAAACCAACTCAACTTAAAGGGATAACAACCGGCTCAAGACTAATCCAGATCAAAGCATAATTAAAACCATAAAAGTTGACACCTCTAGCCGCTAGAATGCGGCATCCCAAGACTCGAACTCGAGATCTATTGGCTAAGCTATAATCTCTCCAACCAGTAATGGGGTTAACCTAATAGGATTATTAATACTGATTAAACCCAACATACTAAGTTGGCTAGATACCATAGAGTTTCAAATGTTGTTAATAACACACCTACCCAGAACAGAAACTCCTTATCATAAGGAGCTTCATAGACATCCTTTTTCTTTGAGACTTGCCATTAAAAAGAAAATAGTTTAACCCAAAAAAAGAAAAATTTACCAAGATCACACGTATACATGAATCGTTCTTGTAAGGTTATGGCATGCTTGCTGCCTATAGGACAAAGGTTTTGGGTATCCATTTACAAGGGGCATCTCTCCATTCACTAAATTTGTTAAGCCAGCTTCCAACAGCATATGACATGCCGTTCTCCTTCAGCAGCCGCCCGCTATCGCTTTGGGCGACCCAGACTTAGGCGCTGAGAATTTAAAAAGGCAAATGCTACCTATTTGTTGTTACCTTTTCATTGTACTCTTATAAATCTGCAGGACCTGTGCAGGCCCCGTTGGCACGTCGCTTTTTTTTTTCTAGGAATTCCATCCATAGCAAAATTAAAGCACCTCTTTTCCTCTATTTTTTAGTTGCTGGAATATCAAATCATGAACGGCCTTAGATTAATTGTTTCATTTGGAGGGAGGAGAGGTTTATTAAGAAAGGAAACACGAGAACATTGTGAGTGTACTTGCATTTCTGGTTTATCCACGTTAATTCTTTCCTTTCTTTTTCTTCTCTTCTTTCTTTTTTTTTTTTTTTGGGTAGGAAACGAGGACAAAAAAACCCTTATATTAATGATCAACTAGAACTTGTTACAGCAACAAGGGCAAATAAGTGTCGAGAACTTCGGTGAATACCAAATGAGGCACACCATCAAGTGGGTCATATAAAATAAATAAGCCAACTGACCAAGCAAGTGCCAACCAACCGGCCGGTAGTGGCATCTCAGTAACTTGATTAGCTTCCCGTAGAACAAGAAACAGTAATATGCCAGTAATTCGCCTCGGGAACACCTGCAGCATTAAGCCGAGTGGGAGCAGGACAAGGGAAAGCGCCGGTGACATAGCCAAGCACACCTTGGCCGGCGAGATAGGGCTCCATCTGAGCACGCCAGAAAACATAGTTGTGATGCGAAAGCTGGATCGAAACAAACTGATGTGAGTTGTGAAGAGACTGCACACCAGTAGCCGGCGGCTGACCAGCAATCACAATCGTTGGATTGTTGTGACTTCCAGAACCTGAGTTAACAGAGCCTGTTGATGGGGGTTCAGTGGCCATGAGAACGTCCAAAAAGAATTCTAGGGTTTCAAGAGAAAAGAACAAGAAGAGCGGTTAAGCAAGTGGCTCCGCTACCATAAAGAGACACAATATAATACACTGTTGTTGCGTTGTGAATCGACACCAAGGCAGTGCCTTCAAATATCATTATATACTACTTAGGAGATATACATGTATGTGTTGTTTACATAATATGGAACTCTAGTGTTACACAATTACAAGAGGATAGAGTTGAGTACTATCTATTAGGATTAGGCTTATCACCAGGATTAGGCTTGAGACCGAGATCATGTTGATCACCTCCTAACAAAAAGAAATCACAAAGATAGAATTTCCTTCTGATTAAAAAACTCAAACCAAAAGTTAAAAGATAGTTTATCCAAAGACAGAGTTTTTTTTTATGAAGAAACTTCCAAAACTAAAAAAGTTGACTATCAAAGATGATCCCAAAGATATGGAGAAGGAAAAGAAACTGAAACGTTAATCCATTCCCTCAAAGATATCAATTACACATATAGCATATTTATATATATAAATTATGTACATTAATGAGTACACGTTAAAGACTTCATGTCCACATAAAATCCTTAGCAGACTAACTACACTTAGAACTCTCTAGACTTCACGCCATAATTCTAGAATTTTCAACAGAAAACTTCTAAGCTATTCTTGCAATAGGATCAATTCTAACATGCCATCTCTTAGCAAGAAACAGTAGTAAAAGAGTCTGTTTGTCTCCACCTAAATGTTATGATACCCATGGCAACCCCTGCCTGCCAAAGTGTGGTGGATAAATCTAGTGGTTCGCCACTTCTGGTGTAGCTTTGTGTGAGTGCAATGGGCTCACTTAATGAGTGGGTTGGCATGGACACTTGGAGATGGGCCGCACATTAATTAGAATTTGGTATCCTAAATCCACAAGTAGTTTAATTGGATTAATTAGTAGTAGAGTAGCAAACTTCTCAAGTTAGGGGGTCCATTCCATTAATTTAATTTCTATATCATTTGATGATGATGTATATGTGCTTTTAATTATGGGGAGGAAGAAAGGCAAAAGCAAAGCAGGACAAGTTTGAATATTTTGGAATATGACAAAATTTGGGTGATACATAAAATGTTGAGGCTGACGATGATAAGTGGGCGGCGGCTGTAAATGGTTGAAGCTGATAAGTTAGGCTTTTGTTTGTTTGTCTTTTGATCGAAAAGCTGATAAGTTGGGTTAGCAATAAGATATTCGGATCTGCTTATTGGACTGAAAGCAACTTATACATATATACCCATCCACTAGGCCTATATATATATATATGAAATATTTGTGGGAAATTAGTGATGATGATAAGCAAGCAAATCGAAATTAAGTTTGAAAAGGGAGATGGAGGGGCCAGACGACGTGTGTGACTTGAACACGACCTCCTGGAAGTCACTATATAAAAGAAGAAGTTGGTATTAATTGAAAAGGAATTAATTAATTAATCAAAGACTCAAAGAAAGACGACAAATGCTTCCAGGTCACAGCTCATTCTTATTGCTTGCTTGCTTCTCCCCCATCCTAATCCTAGCTAGCTGCCTTCCTGGAAAGTCACTTATCAGTTATCACACAATTTTGACCCATATATATATCGGATATATATAGGATATATGCATAAAATTACATTGAGAGGAGACGACGACAAAAGTCATATATATATATTAATATATTTTGGCTGATGTCCAGGAGAAGAAACAACTTATATACGAACTTTTATTAATTTTGTCAAACAATCTGTACTTATCATATCACATATATATATATCCAAGTTGCATGGATTTATTATTGGTTTTGCAACTAGCAGGGAGTAGTACTACCGTGTAAACATCGTCCATCATTTACAGAATCAATACTCCCGACACAAAATTAATTAATCATGCATATGCATCACTCAAAATTAATGATCTCATATGATTTTTGCATTAATTCAGTGCTGCAACCTCCGCCCTTAATTATAGCATGCATTCGATCCATCATTGCATGCATCTCTCTCTCTCGTTCTGTCGGGTTGATACGTAATCCATTAATTAGTAACTAAAGTACTCCTTAATTAATTTGCTTAATTTATGGTGTAGGATTTCCCCTACATATATAGCAGATATTCATGATGATTGCCTTTAGTTAGTCAATTTTGGCACCCAGTTATTCAGTTGAAATTAAGGAGGGTGGCGTCCTGCAGGTTCCTCTCCCTCGGGCTGTGTCCCAAAATGAATTGATGGGAAAGCTACCAAAAAAGCACTGCATGTTTCAAACATGTCCAAATCAAACACAGCTAGCGCTCTTAAGAAAGCCACTCCCCAAAAGAGAGTAAGCATTTTGAATAAGACAATCACTAATTAGTCACTAATGATGTTGATGACGATGCATATATCTATATATATAATTATATATATTGAACCTTGTTAATTTTGACAGGACGCCTGGTCGCGTTGGCACCTCTCACGGTTTGTGAGGTTAATGGTCGTGAGTTCGATTCCCGACTAGTGTTGATTAGTTTAGCATTTGGATTAGGATTCCCATTGTAATAAAAAAATTTTTTGACAGGACGCACATAGGGATCGTGAAACTTTGCATGACTGTACACAACAATGTCACGCTTCTTTTTAATTTCTTCCTTATTTTCTTTTTCACGCTCTTGATATTGGGCTCATCAGCAGCTTATAGGTTTTGGAATATCTATACTAATTCACAATCAAACACCATGCATACATATATAATATATATGTCAATTTAAGCCTTCATTTCCTTAAATTTTTCCTTTTACACGTGACGTGGGCCTTCCCCTTGCTAGCTGGAAATTAAAATCTCTTAGTTAATCAAATATTGTTTGCGTAATTTGATTAGCTTAGGTTCTCGCCATCCTCTATATATATGCGCATGCCTTCATCACACATTTTCATTAAGCCATACTTCCCGAAAAAATTTCAGTTGCTTCTTCTTCTCTTCTACCTAATAATTTCAGCTGCTAGCCTAGCAGGGTGCAACAATGGCATGTTTACATATCTACAAAGAGGTTAGTAAAATTTCGCCTTTCCATTTCTCAAGTTTATATATTTATGTTTCGCCAACGTACGGATGGATGGATCAAAAATATATATAGCATGCATGTACATCTTGAACTTTGAGAAGGATCAGTCTTAGTAAGTATGTGCACGGCCATGCTAGCTGATCGATCGCTTCATCATGGGAGCACGCAGTGTATCACGTGCATAAGTGTTTCATGAAGAATCCAATTCTTTTACGGCTAAATGATCCTCCCTTCCATGAGGTGTAGGGCCAATTAAGTGGAATTGCTGTGCTTGTGGACTGTCTAGTGCGCGCTATGATGTACTAGGAGTTCACACCCTGACCGCGAGGGACTATATATGATTGTTTTTGTATATATCATCAATATATAAGAACTTAATTTGACGATTAATAATAAAAATATTACATATATATCCTTTATTATATCACTCATTTCAAGTGTCAGACTTGCTGGCTTGCTTGCAGCACAACGTCCTTGGGAATTTTAGGATGATTACATTATATAAGCTAGCAGTCCTCAAATTTCTACATATATATTAGGTTAAGCATTAATTAATTATTGAGGTGCACATGCTTAAAACTTGCAGGGAAGTATTGGGAAGAATATTAATGAGGAGAAGGAGATTTGCACTGGGGATGGAAGTGTGGATAGGCATGGACATCCTGCAATCCGAGGGAAGACAGGAACATGGATTGCTGGAATTCTCATACTAGGTAACTTCAAATTAATTTTTTTTACTATATATCACTAATTAAAGCATCATTGGAATTGTAGCTCATCATGATAATATATATATATATATATATACCTGCAGGTTGATGGGAATAAATCTCAAAACCTGACAGTACTGATAGATCAATATGTGTCTAGAAATGAATTTAATTGGGGTGCTATATGTATGTATATGCAGTGAATCAAGGGCTGGCCACACTGGCATTCTTCGGAGTAGGAGTGAACTTAGTTCTGTTCCTGACAAGGGTGTTGGGTCAAGACAATGCGGAGGCTGCAAACAATGTTAGCAAATGGACAGGAACCGTCTACATATTCTCCCTACTCGGAGCCTTCCTCAGTGACTCTTACTGGGGGAGGTACAAGACTTGCGCCATTTTCCAAGCCATCTTTGTCATTGTACGTACTTAATATAATAAATCTTACAGTTAATTAGGTTTATATAATATACAATCAATAACATATTAATGCATGCGGTGGGGCAGGGCGTGGTATCATTGTCGCTATGTTCCTACCTATTCTTACTCAAACCAAGCGGGTGCGGAGACGAACAAGTCCCATGCGGATCCCACTCAACCTTCCACATTGCTCTGTTCTACCTTTCCATCTATCTTGTTGCCCTTGGGAATGGAGGCTACCAGCCTAATATAGCTACCTTTGGTGCTGATCAGTTCGATCAGGAGCACCCCCAAGAATGTCATTCCAAGATCGCCTTCTTCAGCTACTTCTATCTGTCCTTAAACCTGGGTTCTCTCTTCTCCAACACCATCTTGGGATATTTTCAGGATCAAGGCAAATGGGCCCTTGGCTTTTGGGCATCCTCCGCTTCTGCTCTTCTGGCTTTGCTCTTGTTCCTTTGCGGGACTCCTCTCTACAGGCACTTCACACCTCAAGGCAACCCTCTCTCCAGATTCTGCCAAGTCCTCGTTGCTGCTATCAGAAAATGGAATGTGAAAGTCGAGACGAATCCCCATGATCAGCACCACTTGTTTGAAGCCTATCCAAAGCAGGAGGATTCCACAATGTTTAAATTTAGGGATAGGAAGATACTACACACCCAAGGTTTCAGGTAATTAACCATATATATATATATACTGTAATTACCAACTAATTAAAATAAAATTAGAATACATTCTTCTACCTGTAGCAATTTAATTAAGCAGCTACATAGTTAGCTAGGTCCTGGACTTAATCTTAATTTGCGGCTGCAGATTCTTGGACAGAGCAGCCGTCATCACAGCCGAGGATTACACCGTTCAAGAAAATGAAGAAGCTGCAGGCAAGTCGTCATCATGGCGTCTGTGCACAGTGACACAAGTGGAAGAAGTTAAATGCGTGCTCAGACTGCTCCCGATATGGCTCTGCACCATACTATACTCTGTGGTGTTCACCCAGATGGCATCACTCTTTGTGGAACAAGGCGCTGCTATGAGAACTACCATTTCCAGCTTCCACATCCCTCCCGCAAGCATGTCTAGCTTTGATATACTCAGCGTTGCAGCATTCATATTCATATACAGGCGCATTCTTGACCCCATCTTTGCCAGGCTAAAGAAGGACCCACCACAAAGAGGACTCACCCAGCTTCAAAGGATGGGGATTGGTCTTGTGGTGGCAATAATGGCAATGCTCTCTGCAGGGATTGTGGAGTTGTTCAGGCTTAAATATGCAGCAGAAAAGGAAGATTCATGTGGTGCAGGAAAATTTTGCAGAACCCAGAGTTCCTTGAGCATCTTTTGGCAGACACCTCAGTACGTACTGATAGGAGCATCCGAGGTGTTCATGTACGTGGGTCAACTTGAGTTCTTTAATGACCAAGCACCCGACGGATTAAAAAGCTTTGGCAGCGCCCTCTGCATGACCTCCATATCTCTGGGCAACTATGTCAGTAGCCTGCTTGTCACATTTGTCATGAAGATCTCTACCAGAGATGACATGCCTGGATGGATACCCAGTAACCTCAACAGAGGTCACCTTGATAGATTTTTCTTCCTCTTAGCTGCTTTGACCACTGCGGATCTTATCATTTACATTTTCTGCGCCAGATGGTATAGATATATCAAGTATGAAACTAGCTACAATGAACAAGCCGTGGTCCTCAGTCCTTGACAGGTTTGGCATTCTTTCTGAGTTAGAAGATAAATTTAGACAAGTCCAGTAGATGGGGGCTTCCGCTTTTAGTTAACTGTTATATATTGGCGATGAAACTAAAGGTGCATGTGGTGTATCTCAACTCCATATCACCAAGTTGAGCTCCAATTGCATAATGTATCTCATTCTCATGTATCATCTGATAATTTATATATATATATACCATGTATTCAATCGGGTACAATTTTTTAAAGTTGTTTCTTTTTTCCACAAAAATAACAACGGAACAGAAATTTAACCACACAAAGAATGTGTTGAACCAAGACTGAGAACAGAAAACAGATGATACCTATTATTTGAAAGTACAAAAATCAATTAACAAATAGATAAATAGTTATAACACAGCAGCCACATTCAATCTGACAGTTCATAGATATCGACTTCAAAGAAAAGAATAGGTCAACGCTGTCATTCATTTAGGATGTCCCCTTGGACAAAAACTTAACATAAAGCAAGATATGCACATCCACTCGCCACTACTACTCATTGGTACTGCCAGATGCAGTAGATTATCTTGAACTAAACTATTTTGGGAAGCTTGCTGCAAACTATCATTGCAGAACATCAGCTATCATGATGAAACTCCATATTGGAGAAGTGCTGCAGCCACGAGTCTCCCTTCCGCATTGAGAATGTTGTAAGTTGAGGGCAGCTTTCCTCTGCGGTTGAAAGGATAAGAATATATCATAAGGCTATCAGTTTGAACATGCTAAATGAGGCAATTTGAAATCTGCGTGTAATTCTTAGCCATCGGAAGAAAAACAAAAAGCAAAAAACGAAAAAGAAACAGTTTGAGAAGGGGTAATGTGGAAGAGCAATACCAATATCAGATAACATAAAAACTTAGATACAGCAGTTTGACATTGTTTGGCTTAAATAATCATCTTTCAGAATTAGTGGTTACTTTTAGTACTGTTTCGTTGTTGTTAGCATTTAGATTTTGCCTCCATTTTTACGGAGAGCATCTAGTCAAAGAAAGTTTCCCCATCGTCGTTAAGAGCGCGCGCCCATATTTTTTGGAAATTTTTCGGGCACCGGAAGGTCCCGGAACAATTTTTCGAAGAAAAATCAGAAACCGGGGGAAAAATTGCCTGTGACCGGACCACGATGATGACCGACCGATTATGGCTGGTGGCCGGACACCGCCGGCAGTGCCCGAATTTTCCCCTGAAACCTATTTTAACTCCGTTTTTCGCGCCATTTTTTTTCTACATTCGTCTTTTTGAGGGTAGAACACACCTTGCGAAAATTTTCTGACATCCGAAAGGACCCGTTTTGATTTTTCAAACATTTTTGCCTAGAAAAGTGAAATTTTCGGTTTTTTGTCAAAAACTCTTTACTCCTCCGTTTTTTCGAACTGTCTTTTGCAACAGTAGCATGCGAGTCACTAGGGACTAGTATTCTGCAATTTTTGAGAATTTTCTGACGACTGGAAGGGTTCCGTTTTGAATTTACGGAGCTTCAGCCCGAAGCCTTGGCCTGAAGCCATGACTTTTTCCCGAACATTTCTAGAAAACGCGTTTCTCGCCTGATTCGCAAGCCGTTTTTTGCAGAATCCACAAGAATTTGAGAAGGAGCACCTCCAACATTATTTTTGAGTTTTTCGAGCACGGGCGGGCCTTGTTCAGAATTTTCAATGATTATAATTGAAGCCATGAACTGAAGCCTTGGCCTGAAGCTATGGAACTCGAAATCTACTAACTTGCGCATTTACGGCCATGCCATGGCCTAATAAATAGAGGTCTCCCCCCTCATTTCAACTCACCCTGAGAGCCACTCTTTGATCTTTTCCCCTGTGTAAGCATTAACTTTTTAATATTATCCTTGAATAACAATGTCAATCTCAATTGTACTCTTCTATGCATTAAAGAAATAATTCTTTTTGGAATTGTTCACATGTGCGATATGCCTGCTTGGCCTAAGCACTCAATCACCCGCAGCAAAGCGCGGGAATCACCCTCGTTTGATATTGAACATAAGCCATCTTCTGCTGAACTCTCTAACACAGTAACATCCGCCAGCCCTATGACATACAAGGAGAGAGGGGACAAGCCGTACAATTAGTAAAAAGGTTATGACCAAAACGCTGGGCTTGCTCTAATTAAGCTAATGGAGGTTGAATAGACCGACTTAAATGTGTAAACCAAGAGCAACCAAGTCAAAGTTCAAACTAATCATAACTTGGTTGTTTTATGGCCTCGCTATTCTTACCAGCGTCGGGCGGGTTCATTGTCATAGCAGTGGTGGATGCAGGGGAGCATGGGGGTAAGCGATCCAATTTTTAATGTTTATAGTGGTAGCAATTATGTAATTTAGTGGTTGGAGTGTTGTGTCATCCGGGTTTGGGTTTCTTAAATATTTTTCCATATAATAATTTTTTCTGGGGGTCATATGAGTAGTAGTTCTGTTTTTGGTAGAACAAAACTGTTTTTATTAATGATGATTATATAAGCAAGAGTTACAGAAACAGTACAAAGAGTACAAAAACAATACAAGGAAATGTTGAGCGGTAATTTAACTCCATGCTTGGAAAAAGAATCTGCAGAAGAGTTGGTGCTTCTTGGAGAGTGAACGAGAGACAAATTTTAGAATTCCTTGGGCAGATTGATGAGTCTGTTAAAGGGCGTATTTAGGTGCCAAGGTGAGTAGTAGTTCTTTGTGTCCTAATATGTAAAATTGGCATTTGTAATGCGTATAAGGCAGAGATATGGGCAGTATATTTGGGTTTAATGCATGCTTGGTCTTATGGTACTACTGGGCATTTGGTACTGGAACTGGATTCCCGTGGTACTGCTCATCATGATGTGTTAATTTTTCGCATCAGGGACATGGTTCAACGTAGTGGGCAAGTTGGGAATCGGCATACTTACAGGGAGGGCAACGCACAGGCAAGCTAACTTGCTACGGAGAGCAATTAATTCTTCAAGTTCCTGAGAACTGTAATATTGTTTTTATGTTAGATAAGCCAGGTTTAGCTCAGCCAATCTGTGAGGGATAGTTTTTATTTTAGTTTGGACTAGACCCGTTTCATACCTAAAAAATAAAAAAGAAGCAAGTGCGCTAAGTGCATCGTGTTTCCCCAATTGTCAGAGATATTCGAGCTTTGTTGGAACATCGAGTTGAGGTTCTTGTCTTGCATGTCCGTCCATCGAGAAGCTAATGTTTGTGCTGATTAATTGGCTGGCAAAATAAGCTTTCAGGCCGCCGCTATATGGTGTTCATTTCCTTGATCAGGTGCCTTTGTCTTGGCCTCATCCTGCGGGATCTGAATATTCAATGTACAGTCCCCTCCTAATTAATTAGTATGAGCTTATTTTTTTTTATGAATACGACGGAATTTTATTAATATCATCAAAGTACTCGTTGAGTCATAAGAATATGACTAAACACAATACATCATATACCAAATAAAATACAAGAGTTACAAACTAATCGCAACTCTGGTTGATAAAATCAAACTCAGAATCTCGATAAATTACAACCATTTCCATGCTACGCAAGAACAATCTCAGGATTGATAAGAAGGGCAGCCAGATCATACGGAAAACTGGGTTGGGAGGTTCTTATCCATATAAGAGTCCTAAATAGCACAACTTCCAGCATTTTTCCCCAATCAACCCCTTTGGATTAAAAAATCAGCTTATTCCTTGAGAGCCAGATGTTCCAAATAGTATAGAAAAATATCACTATCCATGGAGCTCTAGCTCTTTTATCACCAACCAAGCCTGCCCACTGGATATACAAATCCTCCAAGCTTTTAGGGCTGCACCAACATATCTCCCACCATTGACATAGTTGACTCCACAATCCCCATACGAACTTGCAATTCACAAACAGATGGTCTCGGTCCTCAATAACTTCTTCGCAAAATTGGCATCCTGCCATCTCCCCCTGGACTATATTATTTCTAAGTAAAACAGCTCTTGTTGCAATCCCATTGTTTAAGGCCATCCAGAAAAAGCATTCCACCTTCATAGGTGCACATCCAATCCATATCCACGGCATCAAATTCCCCGGATTTATACAATTGTTAACAACTTCATACCTGATTTGACAGTATAGATCCCATTCCTCTCCCCTATCCATCGCCATGTGTCCATCTTGTTTTGATTCAATACCACTGGGTCCAACATTCTTTGAAGCTCTTCCATAGATTCCTCCTCCCAGGCAAACAGTCTCCTTCTCCAACAATAGTTCCACCGATTACCATCTGCCCCATCCTGCATTATCTCTTCAATTGTAGCGAATTTGTTATTAGATAAAGAGAAAAGGCGTGGAAAGATATCCATCAGGGTTCCATTCTCCAACCATCTATCAGTCCAGAACTTGCAACCCTTTCCATTTTCCACTTCCATTCGAATCCAATCTCGTAAGATACAACCTCCATCCATCGGTTCCTCCCCTGACTTTACAATGTTTTTCCACACTTGTGATAAAGATCCACGATTGAATTCAAGCCATGATGAGGCTGATACACTCCTATAAACTTCATTCATGAGTCGGTACCATACCTGACCGTTAGAATTAGGGGAATTAGCAAACTTCCATAGCCATTTGAATAAGAGGCATTGATTCTTGATTTTCAGATCTTCAATCCCTAGCCCTCCATTACTTTTTGGTCTTGATATTTTATTCCATGCAACAAGACACATCTTTCGCTTTTCACCACCTCCTCCCCATAAAAAATTCCTTTGGATGCTAGTTAATTTCTTAGCAACCCCACAAGGAATTTTATAAATAGAAAGAAAGTAGATAGGGAGGTTGCTAAGCACAGATCTAATTAATGTCACTCTGCCTCCAAGAGACAAAAATTTTCCTTTCCATGTAGCTAGTCTGCTCCGGAACCTTGAGATCACTGAATTCCAAGCACTATATCTCCTCATATTGCTGCCAAGTGATAGACCCAAGTATGGAATTGGAAATTGTTCTGCTCTGCTCATTAACATTCCAGCCAATTCACTTGTCCTCTGATTGGTCAAGTTGATCCCTACGACACTACTCTTGTGGAAATTGATGCTAAGCCCAGAAATTACTTCAAAACATCGCAGACACATTTTAAATTCAGCAGGGAGGTTAACTCATCTGGACAAAAGAACAGTGTGTCATCGGCGAATTGAATTAAGGATACCTTAACATTGCTCACCGTCACTTCTTGAACAAGGCCTTTACATATCAATTGCTTGATTAAGCATGCGAGGCCCTCTGCCACAAGATTAAACAAAAAGGGTGAAAGAGGATCACCTTGTTTTAATCTTAAAGGCCATAAACTCATCAGTAGGGCATCTATTCAATAAGACAGCCATTTTTGGAAAGCTAATGCAACCCCAAATCTATTTTTTCCAAATTTCTCCAAAGCCCATCATTCCCAACAGATCCATAAGAAAATTCCATGATACAGTGTCGTACGCCTTCTTGAAATCTATTTTTCACAGTACACTTTTGCATTTATCCTTTCTCAGACGATGAACCACTCTGAGGCTGACAAAACACAATCAAGAATTTGCCTTTCTGCCATGAATGCATGTTGGTTTTCAGATATGATCCCCTGCATAACAGCTTTTAGTCTCTTTGCCAGGACCTTAGCAATAATTTTATACAAACCATGGATCAGGCAAATCGGTCTGTAGTCACCAAAGGAAGTGGCTTCTGCTTTCTTGGGAATGAGACATAAAAGTCCACGATTGACACCCCTTGGTAAGCTTCCATGCCGAAAAAACTCCTGGACCATATCCATTATATCCTCACTCATAAGACCCCAAGCCCGTTTGTAGAAATTGAAATTAAATCCATCTGGCCCTAGAGCCTTATCACCATCACAGTCCCATATAGCTTCTTTCACCTCCTCTTTGTTAAAGGGCCTTTCCAACCAAATTGCTTGTTGATGACTTTATAACAATTGTCCTTAGAGTGGGGTCAATTTAAAGTTGAAGCCGGAATGAAATTCGTAGAGAGGTTTCATAAGGTGACGGCGAGAAAATTAAAGTAGATCAAGGAGATTATTTACTAATGGGTAGTATTAGACTGATTAACTCAAAGAAGCTGGAGACAATGTACGTGAACGCACTTTTTTTAAACACAATTTATCACCAAGTTTCAACCACTGGATTCTAGACTTTTGTTTCCACAAACTTTCATGTTGTTTTTGACGAGTTCAGATTTGAGAACTCTTAACTGACGTACTTCCTCCTCATTCAAACTTCTATCTTCAGTTATCCAATCCAGATCCTCAATCTTCAATTTCAACTCTTTAATACCATCATTTATATTGCCAAACACCTCCTTATTCCAAACCTTTAAAGCTTGCTTGATTGCCCCTAATTTCTTCAGGAGCTTGAATTTCCCGGGATGGTTCTCTCCTGCTGTCTCCCACATCATTTTTAGAGTCTCGTCGAATTCTGGGTGATCAAGCCAACAATTCAAGAATCTGAAGGGTCTAGTCCCCCAGCATAAACTCTCTTGTGTTAATATAATCAGACAATGATCCGATCCTTCTTTTGCCCCTGCCCGCAACTTAATGCCTGGAAAAAGTGAGAACCAAGATGGATCGAAAAAAGCTCGGTCAATTTTGCTGGCAGCCCTTGAATTTCCCCACGTGAAGTTTCTTCCCTGTAGCTCAATCTCACATAGTGCTGCTGATGAAATAAAATTGGCAAGAGATTGTGATCCCTTTCTATGGATTCGGCCACTCAATCTCTCATTGGCCTCAAGAATTTCATTAAAATCCGCAATCACCACCCACGGTACTGATGATCCACTCACCTTCCTTAATAACAAATCCCACAACTCCATTCTTTCCTCAACAGAATTCGGCCCATAGACTCCGCAAACACCTATATTTATATTCCCCGCTACCTGCCCCTCGACCATAATCCACCCCTTATCGCTTTCTCTTCTGTTAACATTGAAAAAACTGCTCTTCCACAACATGACAATGCCACCCGATTGACCTTCTGCATCTACACACATAAACTCGAAGTGACCCCCTTCCCAGACCCTGTTGAAGTCCCTGTAACTCCACCCAGAACATCGCATCTCACACAGAAAAACAATCCTTGCCTGCACCTTTCGCATCAGGGTTTTCACACTTCTCCATTTTTGGTCAGACCCTAGGCCTCTAACATTCCAAGAGAACATACTAAACATAAAAATGATAAAAAATACGCAGAAGCAAAACACTGACCAGCCTTTGTAATCACAGTTCGGCTCTAGACTTTACCCAATCCACTCCTTCTTTCTCAATCAATTCCTCCATTTCTTTTGTCGCCTCGGCCCTATCCCCGTGAATCACAAGACCTAGTTGCTCTCCTACTGCTATTGTTTCCTGAGCTTCAATGGTTTTGAAGGAGAATAGAGGGACCTCGGTTGATTGAGGGTGTTTATTTCCAAGCTCACGATCACCGTCTTGAGTAGAGCATTCCTTAGATAGTAATGATCTCACCTCTCCTCTTTTAGTAGTTTTTCTACTTTTCTTTATTTTCTTTCCTCTCCTCAAGCTTCTGCGATTTTTGTCAATTGCCTTATCCAATAAGGTTTCAAATGTTGACTGTAATGTCTTGAGGCATAGCTGCACACTATCATTTGATTCGGATGTTGTTTCGTGCATAGATGCTACCTCCTTTTGATTCAGCCCTGACGCATCCTTTAGCTCCAAGATTGGGCTTCCAACATAGCCCTCTTTAGAGTAGTCATCACCCACCTCTGAAGGCCCACCCTCTTTAGTTTTGGGCCCATCCACATAAGTGACCTCCACAGGTTCACCTCTCACCAATAAGTTCTCCTGTTCATCATTAACTGCCCTACCTGCAATCGTCGATTGTTTAATATCATTCCCAACATTCTTCTTGAAAGCTCCTCCTTTTGGTCCCACAAAGGCTGAGTTTATCCCATGCGTCTGATAAACTGTTTTAGGATAATGCGCTTGCTCGATACCAGTAACTGCTTTGCCTTTCTCAAGGTATTTTATGGTATTGAGAGTTCCAAGAGGGTCATCGGCATGCTGTAGTCATCTTCCCGATTCCTCTACCACCTGTCTCCCATTGACTGATTCGCTAAAGCTCGTCGACCCACTGCTTTTCTCCGGCGACACCGTCTGATCATCCGCCTCCTTTACTGAAATCTCTACTGTATCTTTCCTGAGCATTTGAGGAATTTCCATCACAGTAATAGCATAAACTTTATGATTGATTCTCACATTAAAGGATCTTGATAACGAAGCTTGACATGTAGTGAGAATACGAATTTGGGCCACCTCCAAATTACAGCTCGCTTCAAAGCTATTGAAAACATCAAGAAGACTACCAAACCTTACTGCAATCTGGTTGAAGAAGTCATCACACCACACTTCTGGCGGAACATTGTACACATTCAGCCTGCACTTTTGATGACTAGCTCCGTCACCCTGTCTCCATTCCCTTAGTAGGTCAAAACTATTATTACACCACACCTTCTTATGCTTGAGGCAAGCTTCCATCGCCTCACATGATTCAAAGACCAAAAGAATGTAACAACCACCAAGATTTTTGACCTTGATAGGAGCATTAAAGAACCTATTGAAACCCATCTGAATCTCTGTTACTGATACGCCTTTCTTCATCATTCCAAACGCGTAAGATTTCAGTCTTTTAGTATATTCCTCTGTAGGCTTATATTCAAAGGATATCAACATCCTGTTCTGCAATATGTTGTTGTTTGGTTCCTGTATATCTTCATTCGCTAGAACCTGTGCAAAGGAGCATCCTTCCTTCACTCTCCATTCCTGATGTAACTTCCTTGGTGCCTTTACGATACTACTAGAGTTTCCCTCCTTCACGGTACTCTTTCTGTCTTGAGCCACTCCAGCAACCAACATACCATTAATCGTCGTTGCCTTGTTAATCTTGAGTACCATGGATTCCGCCCTTCCGTCGAACTCAAAATTCACAAAACCAAAACAAATCCCTTCCATATTCTTCTTCCCCGGAATGAACACGTCAATAACGTTTCCCAGTTTTGACATCTCCTTGAACAAGTCCACTGCACTCCACCTGATAGGAATATTCTCAACAAAGATACTCACAGCTTTCTTGTTTTCTAACGCTCTCTGCACCTGATTCCTCGTCCACTTTGCAAAGAATGATGGTTGAATCATGAAGGTGTCCTTTCTCCCATTATGTTGGCGCTTATTCTCCTCACCTTTGATCCTCATCCCTCTCTCCAAACTCATGTTTTTGCCTGCGCGTGAGGCGCGTTCAATTATGTTGACGTTCAATTTTCCCACTCGTGTGCAATTAGTATGAGCTTACAATGTTAACATGGCTAGCTCTCTAGAAAACTCTCTCTCTAGAAAGCTCTCCCTAACCCAGACACTATTGTTCATCCTTCAATTCAAAAAACCAGGCTATTGACAGTAAGAGATGGTTTTAATGTCCTAAGGGACCTTTGTTTCTCCCGCAGCGCGGATGCTGATTCGGAGTTGGATTGGTTGTGGATATAAATTCCATTATCTTTACTCTTGGCTTTGGTCATCTTAGAATTCTAGCAATGTGTCTTTGTCTGATTTGGCTTTAAAGAGCTTCTACTGAGGTGGGTGGCTTAACTGACTTTATTCATTGGAGAGGACTCTCTTGGGCTTCTTATTATCAGTAAGGTGCCTTTTTATTGTTGGTGACAATGACAGATAAGCTAAGTCTGGTCCTAGAGTCAGAGGTGGTGGAAGAGCCCAATCTGGGGAGAGGCGATGGTGAGGAGGAGCCGCTAGCTGCAGCGGCGGCCAGAATTGCCAAAACTGTACTTGTAGGCAGATTGGTATCTACCAGAAGCTATGGGGAGGGCTTCATTGCACCTTTGCTCAAAAAGCTCTGGGCTGCGTTGGCAAGCTTAAAGTCCTGCAAAAAGGTTTCAACCTCTTCCTTTTTATTTTTTATGATGAATCTGACCTTGCTTATGTATTGGCAAACACCCCTTGGTCAATTGCGAATGCACATCTGGTTGTAAAGGAATGGCCGGTATACAAAACATGGGAACAGGTTGATATGTCCCAATCAGTAATATGGGTTCATGTGCATGGCCTACCTCTAAATTAGTTAAATGCAAAGAATGCAGAACGGATTGGAAATTTATTTGAAGGCATTGAGGATTTTGAGGTCGAGGCTAAGAATGCTCTGAATGTCTGTGGTGTATTAAGAATCAAAGCTAAGCTTTTGGTTGACAAACCTCTGCTCACTGGATTCATTAATATCATATTAGAAGATTGGCAACCATGGGTAAGGTTCAAATACGAAGGAATCACTGAATTCTGTTATTTTAATGGGAGATTGGGACACAGCTTACCACGGTGTTGGTGTATAAAGGAGGATGAAAGACCGGTAGAGTATGATGAACCAGAGAAAGGGTATAGTCCATGGCTTCAAGCGTCTCTTCCACCGCACCGGATGTATGTCAGAGAGCAACCGCCTGAAAAGCCACTCTCTCTGGTTCATACAGTAGCAGGGGAACTGTCTCAACCTACCTTCACTAAAAAGATAAAAAATTCAAAGGTTGTGAGCAGTTCAAGGAAGAGCAGGGGGCAAGTTGGTGCGGCGAAACAGGTTTGGGTCCCAATACAGCGTGACAACCATTCTACCATGATGGGGACAAAGCAAACTGCTTCCCAGACAGGAAGCTTTTCAGATGAAAATATGAATGGCAAGGAGCATGCGAACGGGGTTCCCAATCCTAATATTCCTGATGCAGAGTTGGTAATTCCCAGAACCCCATTACCAATACCTAATGAGGAAGACTGTTTGCATGGGGTAGGAGAAGAGCCTCTAAACTCCTCGTGCAGAAAAAGAAAAGGGGAAAGCGAAGACATGGACATTGGTAATTACGGGCATGCGACTGACATTCCTAGTATTCTGTCACCTGCTCGCAACACTCCCCCGGGTTTAACTTCCCAAAACAACACCAACATAGAAAATTTGGGGCAGAAGGCAAGTGGGATGGCAGTTGTTTCTTCCTATAGAAAGAGAAAAGGTGATGCTGAGGTGGGGCCTTCCACAAAGAAATTAAAAATTGTTGCAGAGGCGGGAACCAATAGTGAACACGTCATTACAAATAGTATAGCCCATGCAACCCAGGAGAATTCCTCAAATATGGGCCTGGGCATTAGTGAGCCCAGAAAATGGAAAGCTAGAGCTCGGGCTCAAAGACTGGGTTCTCCAACACGAAATGACAGAAGTCCACAGACTGAGGATAAGAATTTGAGTCCTCATGGGGATGAACCTGCTGATCCTAATATCCCCTCTAGTTTCCCCTTCCATGAAGATGAACATGAATGAGGCTGACGTGGCTGAGTCACAGCCACGGAGCCACCAATGAGGTTTTTAGTATGGAACTGTCAAGGAATTGGACAACCCTTGACAGTTCGAGCTCTTAATGAGCTTCATGTTAGACATCGTCCAACTCTGGTCTTTGTGATGGAATGCAAACAGAAAAGACAAAGACTGGAGAGAATTAGAAGGAAGATGAAGTATGATCTGGAGTATGTGAGATCACCTGATTGTTTTGTTTTTATTATCTGTGATGTTATTTTTTGTGGTCCTTCTCGATTGGCAGGTAAGGAAGTGGTTTGCAGAAACACTGATGGCATTGTTTTTGATGGAGTTGCTTCCCGATTTCTCTGTTCTTCGCCATTAGTAGCTGAGGCTATGGCAACAAAAGAGGCTGTCCTCCTTGCCTGTGCAAGAGGCTTATCCAAAGCCGTCATCGTGACAGACTCTATCTCCATTATTGAAGCCTTACATTCTCCATCATGTGTGTCATGGGAAATTCCATCGATTATCATTGTCACTTGTTTGATGCTGCCAAGCTTCCTTGGTACTTTAGTTAAAAAAATTTTACGATATGCTAATTATGCTGTTGATTGGATTGTAAGGACATCACTTCATCATCAATGCCCTCCTCATTGGGTTAATTGCTCATTGGATGATTTGTTTTTGTAATGTAATAGTGATATTTATTTCGCAAACTCTGTGGAGAATGCTCCCGCTGTGAGCACTGCTGCAAATATCACTCATGTAATCCCCAATGAGTAATGCAATGAAATGTTTCTGTTTGACCAAAAAAAATTAGTATGAGCTTTGCTCACCACCTTGGTTATAATAGTAGTACTAATAATAAGCCTGGGCGGTTGGTAACATTGCCCCAGTTTATTAAATATTTACATTTTTTGAAAGAGAATAATGTTTTGTTATGTCAGCAAGTATTGCAGACCTACTCAAATTGCAGCACACTAAGGAATCCTAATTCTAATAGTTTACGTTCTTGCTACATATTGTTTATCTACACTGTTAACGTGTATTGCACCATGATGTATAATGTATCTGTTCCAATCTATATATACATACGAGGACAACACGTTTAGTGTGTGCCTTACAGTATACACAAACCTAGTGTTGAGAATTTCTTTATGGTAGCGGAGCCACTGGCTTAACCGCATCTCAACTTTTCTTTCTATCGCTTTCTAAACACTGTCCAGAATGTCTACTGTAATCCCTCCTGCTGGAACTGGCTCAAACACCAGTTCTGGTTCCAACGCTAATATTCCAATTGTAGTACACGTTGCTGGTGCACCTGTTCATCAACCCGCACCTATTCAACCACTCACAAATTCTCATCATGCAGTTTCTATTCAGCTCTCTCACACCAATTATGTTTTCTGGAGAGCACAGATTGAATCTTTTCTCGCTGGACAAGGGCTTTTGGGCTACCTGACTGGTGCTTTTCCATGCCCTGAACGCATGGTCACTGACGATGCTGGAGCTGTCACACCAAACCCGGAGTATGCATGTTGGGTCCAACAGGACCAAGCAATTTTGAGCAGTATCAATTCATCACTATCGGTTGAAGTCTTCCCGAATATTGTTGGCAAGCGCACTTCTAAGGAGGCTTGGGATGCATTGGAAACGTCCCTTACTTCCTCAAATCAGGCGAGGAAAATGGCCATTCATACTGCTCTTCAACAAACCACGCAACAGCCTGATGAACCTGTGATGCAGTATCTCAACAGAGCAAAGCGCTTGTCTGACGAGTTGGCAGCCAGTGGCCAGACAATCTCTCCAACGGATTTTCAAATCCATCTGATTCGTGGTCTACAACCAGATCTTAAGACTTTCGCAACCACTATAACTACTAAGTCTGAACCTATGTCTTTTTCTGAACTCCAAGGTGCATTAATGGGCTATGAATTTTTGAATAATGATCCAATCAAAACCTTGTCTCTTGCTTCTCCTAATTCCACTGAAAGTTCAAAAGATGTCTCTGTTGCTATTGTACCAACAGCAAATGCGGCTCAGCGCCAACAATTCCCTCCTCCACAACATGGTGGTAGAGGGGGCAGGAGAGGACGCGACAAAAACAATCGCAATTCCTCTCGCAATTATTATGATAACAGGAATTACTATGACAACAGGCCATATCGAGGAAATAGTCCGGACTCCAATCGTCAGTGGTGTCAGCTGTGCAACAAGATTGGCCACACTGCTCATACATACTATCAGCGTCATGCACCCCCCTCCTCCGCCAATACTATATCCTCCTCTTATCCTGCTTATCCGTGGTATCCAGATACTGGGGCCAGTCATCACGTGACCCCTGATCAGTACAGCCTGCATAACTACTCCGAATACCCAGGCACAGACTCTGTTCAAGTTGGTAACGGCAATGAACATGCCATCTCTAGTATAGGCACCTCTTCCATTCTCACACCTTCTCGACCTTTACTTATCCAAAATGCTCTTCATGTCCCTCAAATCAATAAATATTTGCTTTATGTTCAACAATTTGCTAAGGATAACCATGTGTTCTTTGAGTTTCACCCTCATTGTTTCTTTGTCAAGGACCAGGTCACTCGGAAGCCACTCCACACAGGTCAGAGTAGGAATGGATTGTATGTTTTTCCCCCACATCTTCCTGAGTTATCTCGTGTTGTCCTGTCCAGTGTGCGGGTTGGAGCAGATGTTTGGCACCGTCGACTTGGTCATCCCCATCAGCAAGTTCAACAACAACTTTTTAAGCTTTTTCCCATTTCTGTTCCACCTAGTTCTACTCGCTCTTCTTGTCTTGATTGGCCACTGGGCAAATCCTCCAAATTGCATCTTTCCTCTAATTTGCATCGGTCTGTTTGTAACAGCCCAGGTAAAAATTTGAATTTTTACCGGGACTGTAAAAGTTTTTTTACAGTGATTTACCGAATGAATTAATCTTGGGTAATTAATTCAAGGTAAATCGGGCGTCGTTTTTTTGTAACCGAGGGTTTTCCCGCGCTCGAGATTTTTCCGTGGATTTTACGGACCAAAGTTGGTATTTTTCAGGTCCCGAAATCCTCAGAAAAATCACACCGGAAAATAACTAAGGGGGTATGCAGTTATTTTCTAGTCCGGTCTAGACACGACCCTGCATTATTGAGCCGCCTCAATAATGCAAGGCGGCTACTGTGCACATTGTTATAAAAGGAAGAGATCAGGCAGAAGAAGGGGAGGAAGAAGGAAGGAAGAAGAAAAAAAAAGAGAAAAAAAAACAGAGAAGAAGAAGAAAAAAAAGAAAAAAAAAAAAAAAAAAAAAAAAAAAAAAAAAAAAAAAAAAAAAAAAAAAAAAAAAAAAAAAAAAAAAAAAAAATACAAATACAGAAAATAAAAAAAGGGAAGAAAGTAAAAATAGGAAAGAAAGAAAAAAAAAAAAGAGAAATCGGTGAACAGTTCTGTCACCTTGCTTCCGTCTCGGCACTGTTCACCAGGAAGAGATCGGCGTCGCCTCTCGATACACCGCCGCCACCAGCCTCTTCTCCTCACCGTCGCGACCTCAACCCCGCCTCCCCAGCTCGATTCTGCCGTCGGACGCATCTGCAAGAGGCGTTGACCCGCGAGCAGACCAGCGGATCCGTTTCTCCTCCGCTCTGCTCAGCCTCTTGCCGTCGCCGCGCCGAGATTCCACCGCCTATTGAGTCGACGCTTCACGCCGCGCCTCGTGACACCTTCACCGTGCTGCGTCGCCCCGCCGACCGCCGCTGCTAGGTGAGGACCCATTTGTGCTGGTCGGGTTGCGTTCCGGGTCGCGCCTGGGTTGGGTCCTGGGCAGTCCAGATTCTTTTCCTTTAAAAAAAATGTTAATATATATATATATAACTAATTTTTGCTAATTAGTTTCTGGAAAAAAAGGGTAAATATTATTTTGGAAAGTTATATGTAATATTCTGGGTTTGGGGTTTTGAAAATATATATATATTTTGATTCTTGAAAATTAAGATAATTATATGTTGTTTTAGAAAATTAATATTATGTTATTCTAGGAAAAGATATATATTAAGATTATATTTTCTGAAATGTTATTATTCTTCTGGAAAATTATTGGGAATACTTTTGGAAATATATATATAGTATACACAATTAATATTTCTAAAAAAAATAAATTATTATGTTGATATATAATGGTTTGGAAATGCATTTTGTCTTTAGAAAATATATATATGTATATTTATAATTCGTATTTATGTTCAGAAAATAAAGTTTATATAATTATATTTTTCTGGAAATATGGTTTTCTAAAGATAATAATATTTGGTAATTATATTTTGGGAAGTAATATATTTTATGGAAATAATTTCGGAAAAAAATACATATATATGATATAAATTCCAGAAAAATTATGTTGTTTATTATTTTGGAAAAAGTATGTTATTTTATGAAATATTATGATTTTATAGCTTTGAAAATATATTTTTGTAACCTTATATGCATACGATATATTTTCGGAAAAAGGTTTAACTATGGTAAAAGATAATTTTATAAGGATGATGACGTATAACCGGGGATGTTTACAGATTATGGCATCATAGTATACCAATTATGTGCATTTATGTGAGCATGTTGTTTTGTTGTATAGGTTATGATATCAGGCAGTTTCCCGAGGAGCCGGCTAGGGACCGGTCATTGTCTTCAGAGTTGAGTAATCGGCTAAGGTGAGGATGGATTTCCTTCGATATGTGCCTATATTACTCGGTTTTTGTGTTTGATGATTGTTGCACTGTTGGGTGTTGCATTTGCTGTGGTTTGGTTTCGGGATGTTTATATCCCCATGATTTGGTTCTGGGATGTCTATCCCCGTACGTTGAGTTTTTGGATGTTTATCTGTGTATCTTTTGGTATTAAGTAATAATTTGTGATAAGGATGTTTATCCTTGGTTTTGGATTGGGATGTCTATCCCGGTATTTTGGCTAGGGATGTTGATCCCTGAGATTTGGATTTTGGATAATGATGATATAATTGTCACGTGGTAAGTAGAGGTACGACCGGATGGTTAGGGACTGTTTTGTGGTGGCCATGATCTGGGTTACTTGTGATGGGCATGTTGATGCCGGTTTGATTGGGATACTGATCCGTGAGTTTGATATTGGGTTATTGATCCCGGGTTCTTTTTGTTCTGGCACCAAGAAGAGGTTGATAACCTGGTACGACCCTAGCTTATCCGTGACGGGGCCCGGAAAGATAAAATTGGAAATTGGATTTTTTGTTTAAGTCTTTTTGGTCTTGGACCAGTTTTGGGTCAAGTTTTTGGATTGTTTTATTTTGGCTGTTATGCCTGTGTTTTCGAGCTTGAGTAACGTATGATGTTGCATATTGATCGTCTATCCATAGTTGGTGGGCACTTCGGACTCACCCCTCACCTGCGGGCTTTCATCCCTTAGGTTGGGTTATTTGTGGTTTAGGTATAATGCATTCCAGACAGGCTGCAGCGTTATCCCTTGGACAGGACTCGGATCCATAGTTTGCATCATGTGTCACATACAGTGTCTTTGTGAGTTATTAAGTCTTCCGCTGTGCTATCTATTGCTATTGTTGGGCCTTTGGGCTGGTTGTGTTATTATTGATGTTCCCGGATTCGGGTGATATGTTTTGATGTTAGGCCGAAGGGCCGGATTTCTGACGTTTATATTTTTGGCTGTTGAGCCAGTTTTTTGTTGTTTACACTGTATGCTGGGCTTTGTTTGGTTGGGTCGTTACAGTTCCGGCACGTGTTTACTGTGTACGGTAAATACGGGTCGGGGCGCTTCATTTTTGGTAGCGGAGTGGGCGGTAGGTCCTTGGGTGATTGTTTTGCTTATTTGATGTGCATAGCTTGCTCCATATGATATTATTTTGCATTTATGTCAATTAGTTAGTACATGATGGATCCAGTCGAGGGACGCCAGCTTGCCATAGAACATTCACATAAGAGGTAAATGATGCCATAAATATGCGGAAACATAAATATTATTAATATTACTAATATTGATATTACATTATCGTTATTATTTAAAATATTCATCTCCTTGGAACAACGTTGACCCTGATGCTATTGGGGTCATTGTTAATGTTCACCCTGATGCTGTCGTTCCACGAGAACCACATGCCGCCCGCGTTGTTTTGGCCAGGAAGCTCGAACCGGTTTGCTGGAGGAAACCGAAGTGGGATGACACCATGATCGTCTTTAGGCTGCCACTGGGTCTCCGTGATCAGAACCATGTTGGGCTTGTACTGGTTCTTCAGGTCCCTCAAGGTATGCAAGAACTCCTGGGAACACCTACCGATTCCTCTGCAGTTCCACACCAGCAGTCGGGTCTTTGGCCAAGTTGCGGGTAACCGAGTGACTCTGGGCATGCTTTGGGCAGTCATCGAGAGCTGGTAGTAGGTACCTTGGTCCAGGAAATGGCAAGTGGGCTCTGGGTTGAATTCCTAAAGTCTTTTAGAAATAAAAAACATGACGGAATTGGCCGAGCCGTAGAAGGAGGTCCTCAGGGTGCCTTGGTCCTCTAGGAAGAACGTCTCTTCCATGGGAGTGACAAAGAACCTCGAAAAGTGGAGTTCGTCGACGAAGACCAGACGGGGCATCCTACCGAGCTCGTTCGGTAGTTCCTCTGGACGTTCGTTGATCATGCTGTAGGCCAGCCGGTTTCTTCTTCCGAGGGAGGCATCTTAGATGAAAAAGACGGATGATGGAGCAGGCATTGTGTTTTGGACCCGTTGGTGTTTTGTTTTCTGAACGTTGTGTTTTCTTTGCCTGAGCATCTTGTTTGCTATAAGATGCTTTGTGGTCTTTGTTTTCCGTTGCTTAGCCTTTTATAGAAAAATGTTTACCTGTTTTTCAAAGTTTAGACCCCACCTATCCCCGGGAAAGTCTAAAGGATTTTTCGGTGATGGGAAAAGCAGATTCCCTTCACAAAGCTCCAAATCGTTTTCATTCTTCAAGGTGTTGTTCTTGAAAATTTTGTCGTTGCCTCATTTATTACTTCATCACTTTGTGTATTTTGGGGCTACCACCGCATGTGTTTTTCAGCCCCTTCCCATCTCACGATTTTCTATCGCCCTAGCTACATTGGCGTTTCTTTTTATGGCTTTTTCTATATTTTCTACATCATTTATCACATGCATTCATGACCGTTGTGGCTAGACTGATGGGACCATACCTCGAGTAGAGTGCATGTGCGACAAGCTTACACCTGTTTGGACATCATGGAGGGATACGAGACTTGACAGACGTTTTTGGCTCATGCAGAATTTGTGAACAAGTGGATAACGTTTCTTCGAGGGACACAGGACGTTCTCGTGATCATCGTCTTGCGAGTTAATGGATGTCTTTTTCACGAGGGAAACCGACGTCACCATTAGCTCTGCATGTCACGTTTCTCGGGATCGAGGATGTTTATGACCGATATGAGCGTTGATCATAAAAACATGTTTTGTTTTAACTTTTTATGTCTGATTTTATTTTCCTTCTTTATGTTTAATTTTATATCCTTCTTGTCGGTTTTTGTTCTACTTTAAGATGTTTTTATCTTTCTGTTAGCATGAGTTTTCATAATTTAACAAGAGTTTTGTTTTAAAAAGAAAAGCTTGTTTTATTTATTACATAACAGTTTTACAACAGAGAAGAAGTACTCTATTGAGTTACATGCTTCTCAAGGTCTTTTACAAATTTTTGGATGTTTTTCACGTGAGGGAAGAGTTCCACACACGCCAGTTCTATCTGCATCACCGCCGAGCTGACCTTCCTCAGTGAGACGTTCAGCTGCGATAGTGTCTGCAGTGGAGTGCTGCTTTCAGCCGCTGCTTTGCCCTTCCGATCATCAGCTTCTTTGCTTGCACGCTTCTTTCGCTGTCTTGGGGAGACCACCACATCTTCCTTCAGACTGATGGTGTTTGTCTTGAACCGCTTCATGGGAGGTTCTTCATCGGAGCTTGTCGGGAAAGCAGTACCACCGATATAGCTGTTGTCCTCGGAGTCTGAGGTGGTTCTTGATCTTAGTGGAGAGTCCATGGCTGAGAGTGAGTGTCTCAGTTATGAGGTTCGGTTTATATAAGCGGAGAAGATGTCGCTTAAGGGTATAAACGGGATATCGTGTTGAGTTTGGACACCTGGAAGAGTGTACTAGAAGGTTATCGTGGTAGGACCCACAGATATGACAAGGAATTTTGGGGACGAAATTCTTTTTAAGGTGGGTAGAATGTAACAGCCCGGGTAAAAATTTGGATTTTTACCGGGACTGTAAAAGTCTTTTTACAGTGATTTACCGAATGAATTAATCTTGGGTAATTAATTCAAGGTAAATCGGGCGTCGTTTTTCATAACCGAGGGTTTTTCTGCGCTCGAGATTTTTCCGTGGATTTTACGGACCAAAGTTGGTATTTTTTGGGTCCCGAAATCCTCAGAAAAATGACACCGAAAAATAACTAAGGGGGTATGCAGTTATTTTCTGGTCCGGTTTGGACACGACCCTGCATTATTGAGCCGCGTCAATAATGCAAGGCGGCTGCTGTGCACATCGTTATAAAAGGAAGAGATCGGGCATAAGAAGGGGAGGAAGAAGGAAGGAAGAAGAAAAAAAAAAGAGAAAAAAAGAGAAAAAAAACAGAGAAGAAGAAGAAAAAAAGAAAAGAAAAGAAAAAAATAAAGTACAAATACAGAAAATAAAAAAAAGGGAAGAAAGGAAAAATAGAAAAGAAAGAAAAAAAAAGAGAAATCGGTGAACAGTTCTATCACCTTCCTTCCGCCTCGGCACTGTTCACCAGGAAGAGATCGGCGCTGGCTCTTGATACACCGCCGCCACCAGCCTCTTCTCCTCACCGTCGCGACCTCAATCCTGCCTCCCCCGCTCGATTCCGCCGCCGGACGCTCCTGCAAGAGGCGTTGACCCGCGAGTAGATCCGCGGATCCGTTTCTCCTCCGCTCTGCTCAGCCTCCTGCCGTCGCCGCGCCGAGATTCCACCGCTTATGGAGTCGACGCCTCACGCCGCGCCTCGTGACACCTTCCCCGCGCTGTGTCGCGCCGCCGACCGTCGCTGCTAGGTGAGGACCCGTTTGTGCTGGTCGGGTTGCGTACCGGGTCGCGCCTCGGTTGGGTCCTGGGCAGTCCGGATTCTTTTCCTTTTAAAAAAAATATTAATAATATATATATATATATAACTAATTTCTGCTAATTAATTTCTGGAAAAAAGGGTAAATATTATTTTGGAAAGTTATATGTAATATTTTGGGTTTGGGGTTTTGAAAATATATATATACTTTGATTCTTGAAAATTAAGATAATTATATATTGTTTTAAAAAATTAATATTATGTTATTCTAGGAAAAGATATATATTAAGATTATATTTTTTGAAATGTTATTATTCTTCTGGAAAATTATAGGAATACTTTTGGAAATATATATAGTATACACAATTAATATTTCTAAAAAAAATAAATTATTATGTTGATATATAATGGTTTGGAAATGTATTTTGTCTTTAGAAAATATATATATGTATATTTATAATTCGTATTTATGTTCAGAAAATAAAGTTTATATAATTATATTTTTCTGGGAATATGGTTTTCTAAAGATAATAATATTTGGTAATTATATTTTGGCAAGTAATATTTTTTATGGAAATAATTTTGGAAAAAAATACATATATATGATATAAATTCCAGAAAAATTATGTTGTTTATTATTTTGGAAAAAGTATGTTATTTTATGAAATATTATGATTTGATAGCTTTGGAAATATATTTTTGTAACCTTATATGCATACGATATACTTTCGGAAAAAAGGTTTAATTATGGTAAAAGATAATTTTATAAGAATGATGACGTATAACTGGGGATGTTTACAGATTATGGCTTCATAGTATACCGATTATGTGCATTTATGTGAGCATATTGTTTGTGGTATAGGTTATGATATCGGGCAGTTTCCCGAGGAGCCGGCTAGGGACCGGTCATTGTCTTCAGAGTTGAGTAATCGGCTAAGGTGAGGATGGATTTCCTTCGATATGTGCCTATATTACTCGGTTGTTGTGTTTGATGATT
Organism: Turnera subulata; assembly: GCA_028386065.3. Classification (NCBI taxonomy): domain Eukaryota; kingdom Viridiplantae; phylum Streptophyta; class Magnoliopsida; order Malpighiales; family Passifloraceae; genus Turnera; species Turnera subulata. The sequence goes on along the minus strand of JAKUCV010004125.1, from coordinate 36,836 downwards.
GTTGCACTATTGGGTGTTGCATTTGTTGTGGTTTGGTTTCAGGATGTTTATCCCCATGATTTAGTTTTGGGATGTCTATCCCCGTACGTTGAGTTTTTGGATGTTTATCTTTGTGTCTTTTGGTATTAAGTATAATGGATTAAGTAATAATTTGTGATAAGGATGTTGATCCTTGGTTTTGGATTGGGATGTCTATCCTGGTATTTTGGCTAGGGATGTTGATCCCTGAGATTTGGATTTTGGATAATGATGATATAATTGTCACGTGGTAAGTAGAGGTATAACCGGATGGTTAGAGACTGTTTTGTGGTGGCCAGGATCTAGGTTACTTGTGATGGGCATGTTGATGCCGGTTTGATTGGGATGTTGATCCGTGATTTTGATATTGGGATGTTGATCCCGGGTTCTTTTTGATCTGGCACCAGGAAGAGGTTGATAACCTGGTACGACCCTAGCTTATCCGTGACGGGGCCCGGAAAGATAAAATTGGAAATTGGATTTTTTGTTTAAGTCTTTTTGGTCTTGGACCAGTTTTGGGTCGAGTTTTTGGATTGTTTTATTTTGGTTGTTATGCCTGTGTTTTCGAGCTTGAGTAACGTATGATGTTGCATATTGATCGTCTATCCATAGTTGGTGGGCACTTCGAACTCACCCCTCACCTGCGGGCTTTCATCCCGTAGGTTGGGTTATTTGTGGTTTAGGTATAATGCATTCCAGACAGGCTGCGGCGTTATCCCTTGGACAGGACTCGGATCCATAGTTTGCATCATGTGTCGCATACAGTGTCTTTGTGAGTTATTAAGTCTTCCGCTGTGCTATCTATTGCTATTGTTGGGCCTTTGGGCTGGTTGTGTTATTATTGATGTTCCCGGGTTCGGGTGATATGTTTTGATGTTGGGCCGAAGGGCCGGATTTCTGACGTTTATATTTTTGGCTGTTGAGCCATTTTTCTGTTGTTTACACTGTATGCTGGGCTTTGTTTGGTCGAGTCGTTACAGTTCCGGCACGTGTTTTCTGTGTACGGTAAATACGGGTCGGGGCGCTTCACTGTTGCACCTTTAGATTTAGTTTTTAGTGATGTTTGGGGACCCTCCCCTTATGTAGCATGGATGGTTTTAAATATTATGTCGTGTTTCTTGATGATTACACGAAATATATATGGTATTTTCCTTTAAAGAAAATGTCTGATGTTTACAATGTCTTCGCTTCATTCCAAAAACAAGTTGAACGTCAATTTTCCACCATCATTAAAGCCATGCAAACTGACTGGGGAGGAGAGTATAGATCCTTAAACAAATTCTTTCAACAATGTGGAATTAAACACCGTGTTATGTGCCCACACACACATGAACAACAAGGTTCTATTGAGTGTCGTCATAGACACATAGTTGAAACAGGGTTAACCTTAATGGCTACAGCACACGTTCCCTTCACATATTGGAGTTTTGTGTTTGACACGACAGTATTTTTAATAAACAAGATGCCTACCAAGATTTTAGGTAATAAATCTCCATATGAATGTCTTTATCGCCACCCACCAGATTATAGCTTTTTACGTGTGTTTGATTGTTTATGCTATCCTCACCTTAGGCCTTACAATAGACACAAATTTGATTTTCGCACAAAGCCATGCATCTTTTTAGGGTATAGTAACATGCATCATGGATATCGCTGTTTTGATCATATTACCAAAAAGATAACCATTGCACGTCATGTTAAGTTTTTTGAGAGTATTTTTCCCTTCCAAGCTATAAAGGAAACACCTGCATAAACCTCGGTGAAGTTGCAGAAAAATGCTGGGACGAAATATAAGGATCCAACACAGTACAGGCAACTAGTGGGATCGCTTCAATATCTTGCCATCACAAGGCCTGATATTGTTCATGCTGTCAGCAAGGTGAGCCAATATATGCAGGATCCCACTGATACTCACTTCACAGCTGTTAAGCGTATATTACGCTATCTAAAACAAACCAGCAATTATGGCCTTCTCTTTCGCGCAGTGCAAGTAACACACTTCATGTATATACCGATGCCGACTGGGGGGGCAATGTTGATGACAGGAAATCCACAGCCGGATATCTGGTTTACTTTGGCAATAACTTAGTTTCATGGTCTTCTAGGAAGCAATGTACGGTTGCACGGTCATCCACGGAGGCAGAATACAAAGCACTAGCCGACGGCAGTGCAGAACTTCTATGGTTGCAATCTCTGCTTACAGAGTTGGGAATCTCATTTACAGTTCCGAAACTATGGTGTGATAATATAGGTGCCACATACCTAAGTCACAATCCTATTCAGCACTCCCGTACCAACATGTGGATCTTGATTATCATTTTGTCCGGGACCTGGTGGCTAAGAAGCAATTGCAGGTCCAATATGTTCACACAGATAACACAGTTGGCCGATGTTCTCACCAAGCCACTTTCATCCAAACGATTTGCCTTTTTGCGATCCAAACTGAACCTCAGAATCCTCCCCGGTTCAATTTGCGGGGAAGTGTCAGCAAGTATTGCAGACCTACACAAATTGCAGCACACTAAGGAATCCTAATTCTAATAGTTTACGTTCTTGCTACATATTGTTTATCTACACTGTTAACGTGTATTGCACCATGATGTATAATGTATCTGTTCCAATCTATATATACATACGAGGACAACACGTTTAGTGTGTGCCTTACAGTATACACAAACCTAGTGTTGAGAATTTCTTTATGTTACGACACCACAAATTTCCACTCCAATTTGCCACAACCAATATTTGAACCAAAGCGGTAGAAATAAGCGTTTTGCCACAGCTCTCACACAGGACTGCCATGGGAAATAGAAAAAACCTCCATAGCAAACGGTATTTGTGTGGAGCTTCGGTGGCTAATCAATCGAGATGAATTTGCCATAGGTAAAACACAGGCAAATCTGTCTCAACAAAGTAAACAGACCCTACGCTAAACCTGACAAAAAGCATTATCTTTGGCAAAATCGTGTCACAAGAGTGTCAAAACTCTTTCAAATTCATGGCAAAATTTAACTATTTTTATTGGCGAGCCAAGCAAATCCGAAGAGACATGGCAAGTCTTAGCAATATATATATATATAAAAAACCTCAGCTTGAAATGATGACCACGATTTCAATATTTTGTCAAAACATTAATTAATAATGTGGATACTAATTAATAATGCAAATAATTTTCAATCTTTAAAACTAATTTCCAGAATATATTCTTGCACTGTAATGGCCTTTTATCATGACCAAAAAAAATTACTACCTTACACTTTAATTATAAATATTTATAGGAAAAAATAAGGAAAGAAAAAATGATTAATATTAATTATTTTTGAAAAGGTTCATGGTTTATAATTAATTAATAAATAAAGTAATTAGTACAAATTTTTTGTACAAAGAGTCAAAATTTTAAATTTTTTGGCCAAAGATTTGGTTTGTTCTTAAATTAATTGAATTCCTTCTATTTACATAATTCTCTTCATTTTTTATTTAAATAATAATTATTTTTAAAGAATTATCATATTATAAACTACCATATATGCTGCAAGAAAAACAACCGTTTAAATAAAAATTGATATAGAAAATTGTCAAAAATAGTTATAATTAAAAGGGTTATGCCAAATTGTCCAAGATAACTGGAGTACCGCATAACTAAAGAAAGAAACAAAAAGGGTTAATGGTATAAATGGTACCCCGAGTTGTTTAAATTCGTCAATTGTGTACCCCGACTTTTTTTTTCGTCAATTATGTACCCGTACTTTGTGAGTTTGCGTCAATTGTATACCTCGGGCAGCCTTTGATGACGTGGCGTGCTGCCCATTAATGGTGGATAGCAATTTAGTCCCTGAGTTTTTAAATTAATCATATAAGT
>JAKUCV010004125.1:3487-31032 GCA_028386065.3 Turnera subulata | reverse complement strand
TTACCTCTTTGCTAGTGTACCATGGGCGCCAAGGTTCTTTCACAGTGAGATTGAAGGTGTTTATTGCGTATCTAGAGGAAGTTACCGGAACTATAGAATCCAAGTCACCGCTGCAGGTCATTGGAGATGTTTCAAGGGGTTCACTATTATAACTGAAGCTGGTGGTAATGGCTACTTGAGATTATTAGGAAAAAAAAGGGGAAGAAGATAGTGTCTGTTGAGAAATCCTGTTGATCAACTTACCTGTAGATCCAAATCCTAATGCCACCTGCCATTAGCTGCTTTATTGTGGGTAAAATTGTTTCAGGCCTGTCTGTCCAAGCTCGTAAATGGCCGCTGGATATGCGGGGTATAGCAAAATTCCTTTAGATCTTTAATACTACAACTAAATGTAGGTGGGCTACATTTCAACTATTAGCTCTTTAAGACTCTGCAATTCAGACATACCCGCATTGTTGCCATTTAGTGGTTGCTGTGTGAAGAGCTGCTTGCACCTCAGCAAGATTCAGATAGGCATTCACATACTGACTGGAACAGGGGTCAAAATCTTTCACCTGATGACAAAGTGTTTAAGAACTTACACAGATAACTTTAATTAACTCGGTATGTATATTTTTATCGAAAAAAAATCTTGGTATATATGTCACAATTGCCCTTGTCAAGGTTCGTTCTTTACCCATAGAAAAATGACCTTTGAGAGTGGTTTATAATTAATTTCTTGTTTAGTTAATAACCGCTTAATTAGGATTTTCTGTTCATAGATGTAAAAACATATCAGGACAAGGCAGCATCACTTACAGAAGCAGTTTTGACAGATCTTTGTTCATCGGAGTGGCAAAGTGGTGCATAGATGTTGTACCAATCGATGTGACCAGTTTCATTAATGTCGGCATACGATAAGTATTTGATACACAAGGTTCTTTCACAGTGAGATTGAAGGTGTTTATGGCGTATCTGGAGGAAGTTACTGGTACTACTAAATCCACGTCACCGCTGCAGGCCAATGAAGATGTTTGAAGGCGTTAACTATTACCACTGAAACTACTTATATTCTATTGTATTGTTGACTACTGAATGTAATTGTGTTTGTTTGTGAAATCCTGATGATCGACTTACCTGTAGACCCAAATCCTAATGCCACTTGCCATTAGCTGCTTTATTGTGGGTAAAATTGTTTCCGGCGTGTCTCTCCAAGCTCGTAAATGGCCGCTGGATATGTGAGGTATAGCAAAATTCCTTTAGATCTTTAATACTATACTACCACTAAATGTACTCTTTTAGACTGCAATTCAGACATACCCGCATGATACCCATTTAGTGGTTATTGTGTGAAGAGCTGCTTGCACCTCAGCAAGATTCAAATAGGCTTTCACATAATCGTCAGAGCAGGGGTCAAATTCTTTCACCTGATGACAAAATATTTAAGATCTTCATAAGTTTCGTTAACTTGGTATATATATCTCTCAGGACAAGGCAGTATCACTTACAGAAGCAGTTTCGACAGATTTTTGTTCATCGGAGAGGCAAATTGGTGCATAGATGTTGTCCCAATCGATGTTACCAGCTTCATCGTAGGCTTGGCTTAAGTATTTGAAACACAAGTCTGAAAAATTACCGGTGAGAAAGTCACAATACTTGTTTATTGCTGCATGGGTCTCATCAGAATTCAGCGCATGTGTCCACGAATAGTCAAACCTTCCCTTAACACCCGTGCTGTCGTCTATCCAGGCATTACCAATCTGTGCCAAGTGTCAGGTTCCATCACTTCAGTTTAAGTAGGTATCAAGGTGATAAGAGACAGAAGGCTTATCAGATTAATGTAATGAACTTACAGCAATACCCTTCAGGTTGATGGTGGTCTGATTTCCATTTGCATTATGGGAGAGAATCGTGTAAGCCAGCTGAGGAACATAATGACCGGCGTAGCTCTCTCCGGTAATGTAGAAGTCTCTAGTTTTGTACTGGGGAAACCTCTCAAGCCAGTTCACCAGGAAAGTGTAAGAGTCATCTGCTGTTTTCTTGTCACCGGTTTTGTAATCAGAGGAAGTGTTTGAATACGAAAACCCAACTCCAGCTGGGGATTCCAAGAAGATAACATTTGCCGCTGCCAATTTTTTCAGTTCATTTGTTAAACTTGAGATTCTGAATTTCTGATGTCTCAGTTGTATAATAATAACACTAGATCTACTTTTCAAAGCTCAAAATAGGGCGGAATAGTGTACCATTGTTCCAGGCGTACTCGTTTCTGTAGAGTGTTTTCCCATCACTATTGACCCTAAAAGGTCCCAATTCTTCCATTGCCCCGTATCCAAGTGAAGAGCACCCTGGCCCTGAACCATATATATAAGATGGCACAAAAGTGTGTCACTCTAATTGTGGCTTATAAGTTTCAAAGAATTATTTACAGTCAAGGAACTATTGTTAGCTGTTAGGGAAAGAAGAAAATAATCTTTGTTTGGATACAATCAAGACATGTGTTATCAATCAGTTATTTAGTGAAAATTTTATTCAATATTGTCTCCAAAGTAATTAATAGTTTGTGAGTAAAAGCTCTAGTTTGTATCTTAATATCAATGACAATGGCTATTAAGTACTAGTCTAATTGGTTGCTCACATGTCAGCAATGATGGGAAAGGGTGGAGTCACTTAATATTACCTCCATTAAGCCATAATACGAGTGGTTTGGAGGAAGAATCCTGAGGTGACTCCACAAAATAATAAAATAATGCCCTTCCATTCTTGGGATCCACAGTGACATAGCCTGCGTATTGGTCAAAATCCACTCCATCAGGTTGTCCTGGTAAACTGCTAATCTTGTTAGCTTCCATCAATCCATCCTGCTTTCCAATATATACAGGTGATGGACTTGACTTATGTAGTTCGTCCCATGCCTCGGTGTGAGGAGGGTAGTTGCTGGATCTGCGAGAAGTAATCAACTGGTGGAGGTACTTGGCCTGGTTGGCATTGCATGAAAAAGGAAAGGCCAACAGGTTGGAAGTGACCAGGAGAAGCAGCAACAAATTCAAGTGTTTTGTTTCCATTTTGTTGCAGAAAAAATAGAGTGAGCTTGCTGGGTGCTGCTTCCTCTATTTATAAGGCTCGATGCAAAAATTGCTTGGAATGGACGGGCAGCAATTTTCAATCATGCATGGGCTCCATCTCATGACTACATTGGCAACATAAATTGATAGAGTTCATAGCAGTTATCTCGGTAATTCTTGTAGCTAGGCACTTTGTTTTTTCTTTTTTTTTTTTGGTCTGAATTGTGAAATTCCACTTTGACTTTTCGCCAGGGATAGGAGGACCAACGTAACGATTTGCTTGTATCTTATGCCAGGAAAATTTTATTGGTTTTAAAAACTGTAATACTCTCCGGTAGCTTGCCCATTAGTAACACTATATCTAATCCAATTGAGGATTTCTTCTTCCTACTTTTAGGGGAATAATTTTCCTTATTTTTTCCTTAATTATGATATTATTAGTGAGTATGATACTTGCTACGCGTTGAGCAGCATTTAGTTTGGCAAGGATATTAGAGTTTTTTTTTTTAAAAAAGAAAATTTAAGTTAAGAAGAGTTTTCCCCATTTAAGGGCAGGCCACTAGGCTTAATCATGTGCATCTAGAAGCACGGTTGTGACATTCAAAATTCTAGCCTAATATAGTAATAGTACTACTGATTGAATCCCAAGTTGGCTAGGCGTCATAAGTTTCAGGTGTTGTTCATAATGTACCCACCCAGAACTGAAACTCCTAAGAAGCAATGTCATTTCCGTTCTTTCTATTTGATTTACCAAAAAAATATAGTTTAACAGAGAGAGAGAGAGAAAAAAGAAAAAGTTTACCAAGATCATGTTGATTTCCAAGGAGTAAATATCATATCATAATACACGTACATAAATCGTTCTTGTAAGGTTATGGCAAGCTTGCTGGCTATACGACAAGGTTTTGGGTATCCATTAATTCCCACAGGCATCTCTCCAATCACTAAATTTCTTAAGCCAGCTTCCAACAGCATCTGACATGCCGTTCTCATTCCACAACCGTCCGCTGTCGTTTTGGCCGACCCAGAGGCGCTGGGATTTTAGAAGGGCATATATATATATATATATACTGTGCAGGCGCCGTTGGTTTGTCGCTTAGTTTTCTAGGAATTCCATCCATAGCAAAAGCACCTCTTCTCCTCTACTAGCCAGTTGCTGGAATATATATATGAACGGCCTAATTAGATTAATTTGTTTCATTTGAAGGGAGGTGAGGTTTATTAAGAAAGGAAAGATGAGATCATGGTGGGGGTACTTGCACACAGGCATCTAGTTGCCTGCAGCTACCCAACAAGAACAAGCGGGCTCCACATTTCCACCAATTAATTAACCTGCCTCAATCATATTCTGAATAAATAAATTAAAGCAGCCCTTCTGGTTTTAGTGTGGGCTGCGAGTTATGAAATATTTTTTGAACGCGACAATGAACCTCCCTTCCTTCCAAGTGGCCATATTCTTAGACTTGCCCACGAATTTACTATATATGGTCTCTTCTAGTGAATTGTTGATCCGATTTGGATAGCTTCGTCGTGATGTTGTTCCACTTCGCTGATTTCTCCTTGGAGATGCATGCATTAAACTTAGTTCAAATAATTTCTCATTTTAATAAAAACACATCTCTATCCTTGGTTTAATTTTTTTCTCTAATAAATTAAAGAATGAGAAAAAAATTCTTTTTCCTCACGGTCGCCGCCGACGCCGCCGCCACTGCCACTATCGCTGCCAGTGCCACTTTCCACCGTAATCATTAACCGTGAAAGCAACTCAAAAGGAGGATCGAAGAAACCAAACAAGGAAACAACCCACTTAACGGACTAGACCAAATCAGTCTTAGAGAATTCAATCTCCAACTAAATTAAACTCCATTACTAAAATTAGTCTTCACCTAGGAGGAACTAAAGTTCATGAACTAGAGGGAGAAAGAAAGAAAAGAAAAAGAACAAATTATTTTGAAGATTTGAAGGTAAAGAAAATAAAAAATATGAAGGAAAATGGAGAAGATGAATATGAAAGTCAAGCTTTTGGATGATGAGTTGTGTGGGAGTTTACATCTTGAACTTGAAGTTTATTGTTGTGGGTATAAGAGCATTAAAATGGAGAAGATGGTGGAGGTAGAAGAAAGTAAAGAGTGCTCATGAGAGTATTTTTAAACTTGAAAAACTAGCCATTTAGAAATACAGTTGTTGAAAACTTCAAAGAAGTTTCAAAATAGATGGGAGTGCTAGGGATTTTTTTGGTCGAATAGGGAGTTAATTTGTACTTTATTTAATATGTCAATAATCAATAACATGCACTTCTGGCAAAAAAAAATGCACCTTCCGGCAAAAAAAAAAAACATGCACCTTCCGGCAAAAAAAACATAACAGGCACTTTCTGACAAAAAAAAAATTAACATGCACTGAACAAAGCCTATTGAACTTGCATTTTATTTTTCTTTTTACCTTTAGGTTTTGGTTAGAATTCCTTGTATTTGGTTAAGCAAAATCAATACAAGTGCATTCCCTTTTTACAGGTGATTATTGGTCCTCTACGGCCGCTGTAAGGCTCTTTACTCCAACATTTTAATTAACCCCATATTAATTTGTCCTTATGGTGTTATTTATGTGTCTATGATTTTTATTTTATGATATGGTATGATTTTTTTTATCAGATATATGATATGGGATAATTATCCTCTAATTTCCATACATCTCTCTTTTGCCATTTATTTTCTTTTTTGGCAAAGCATATTCATTAATCTAAAAGGAAGAAGCATATAGGTTTAAGTTCGTTCCCATAATCTGTTTTTACTATTTATTAACCTGTATCTCCCTTCTTCGATACATACAATCTTCCTTTTTCGTTTGTATTGTGCATATTCTTTTTCGAGAGAAAAAAAAATGTAAGATTTGCATAGATGAACAATGCTTATAACACGATCAGGGCCTAATTAAGAACAATAAGAACCTGACAGATTCTAAGTTTCCATTGGTCATATATTCATAGACGAGTCCCATTTTATCATTTTCATGGCAATATCCAATGAGAGTTGTCAGGTTGCCATGATGCGCTCTCAGTAGAAGCTTTACCTGAGATTTATAACAATTACATTTTACCTACATCAACTTTGTTTCTAAAACAAATTGGTACCTCAACTAAAAAAATTGGTATAATAGCATGCCATCTTGAATTTATAATATTTTTGACCCAATGTGATTTTTCTTAGTTTCAAAAAATCCACCAACCTTATTAATTCTTAAATACGTATTTTTAAATCTAAAAACTTAACATTTAACAGAATTTTACCTGCTATTTTTTGTATTAATTTAATCTGGTAAATACAAATGCTAAACTAACCATGATATTTTCAACTAAAAAACCATCATTTATTTTCTTGTATCAAATGAATATGTTGTCAATCGTTAGCTCAACTGCTAATAATCATTTTTTTTTTTAAAAAAGGTGTCATATGAATGCCTTGTTGAACCCAAATGGTGTACAGGAAAAGAAGTCGTCGCGTGCACCAAACTCTTTCTCAATTTTTGTCTAATGTAGAAACTAAAAACAATGAAGTCAAAACCCAAAGCTCGAGGCCGCTGATGCAGCGACGCTATAACGGTGTCGTTTAGCATTTTTAAATCACACACCTGGCCAAATTTGCTTCACTTGGTTGAACCACCAACTTGTAAATGCAAGAGAGAATAACAACAATTACCAACTTATAATTGTTGCTTTTTGTAATTTTATAATATTTTCTATCTTACCAATTATAATATAAATTAATTGTAAATTAAGGAAACGCAATTTAAAAACAGATGAAATAACAAGCTGATAACATATGAAATAACCATTTATTGCCTAAAAAGGTCTAAGTAAGATCCTGAGGTACAAGTTTACGTCAAGACCTTAGAGTGCAGGTCTTCACCAAGATCTTGAGGTCCAGGTCTACACCTTGAGGTCTAAGTCCACACTAAGATCCTGAGGTCCAAGTCTCTTCCCTGAAGTTTTGGTCCATATTAAGACCTTAAGGTCCAAGTCCACACCATGAGGAGGTCCATATCAAGACCTTGAAGTATAGGTCCACACCAAAAAACCTCAAATCTTCTATAAATAGTTGCCCCCTAACCTGGATAAAGGTACGAAAATAGAACTAATCAATCTCCTCTATCTTATTACCTACTACAAAGAGTTTAGTTCTGACTTAGGCATCAGAGAGTCTCCGGGGTCACACACCCTGGACACCCCCGGTGTCCTTTTGTCTTCCTCTTTTGCAGGCTTTGCATCACCAAGATCCTACCACACATAGACCTTCTATAATCAGGTAAATCTCTGATTTATCATTTGGCACCGTCTGTGGAAAACCTGGACAAAAAGGTTATGTCTTCCCAATATGAACAATTGGATGTTACCACGGAATCTACACCCCAAGGTGATGGAACCAGAGGTAATCTAACAATACCCACTGTTGGTGGTGGTAGAAAAAGAGATCTAATAAGTAAGACCTCTGTAAATCAGCCAAGTCTTGAGACTGTAACTCGGGCTGAATTTATGCAATTTAGGGATGAGATATTGGCCAGTTTGCATAAATTACAGTCAATGAACCCAATAGGGGATGCCCAAGAGCGGCATAAAGGTGGCATGGGAAAGAGCCCAGGCTTCCCTATTGTGATGAGGGGGAACGCCTTACGAAGGCAGCCTTTGATACACGTCCTTCTAGGGAAGAAGTAGACGAATGTGGGGGAGCCAGGGGTTCCTTGTCAGAAAGACAAGTGAGGAAATTGATTGAACAACACCTACGGTCGGTGAAACGCCAAGCTAGGGGGAATGAGATGGATGGTGTCTCGCCTTTGAAAGATGTCGTCCGACTTGCTCCGGTACCAGAGAAATACAAAGCCCCCTCTATTGAAAACTACAGTGGTAATACTGACCCTAGAGACCATCTTAAGCAGTACATAGGGACTATGGGTATGTATGGTTACTCAGATGCTGCCCTACGTAAAGCTTTTCACACCACCTTGGTCCAGTCAGCTAGGGAGTGGCACATGGCACTAACACCCAAATCAATACGGAGTTTCAAAGAGCTTAGTGACTAGTTTTTGACCCACTTCTCTAGTCAGAAAAAGACCAAGAAGACTCCATTGGCCCTCATGATGATGAAACAAAAGTCAAAGGAGTCATTAAGGGACTTTATGATGCGCTTCAATGCAGAGGCCATTGAAATTTCTAATTTAATAACCTCAACCAAAGCACATGTGCTAATAACGGCAACCACCAATATGGATTTGAAGAAGGCATCAGCTGCCATGGCCCTGAAAATGAAGATGATCTAATGGCAGAAATTGTTAAACAAATTAATGTAGAGGAGGCCCTAGCTCTAACAAAGCCCCAGTTTGATGGGATAATCGACGAGGGAATAACAAAATTCACAGAAGAAGAAGGGCGGGAAATCCAAGAGTTGGAAGGTTACTCCCACACATGAAATATAGAGAAACTGAAGGGGCTCTACGTTAAGAAGCATTGCAGGTTCTCCTCTTCCATCAAATGGTTTTCTCTTTTCTTCTTGCAAATAAAGACCTTGAAAAGTCTCTTCATTCTCATTTAATAAAAGAGCTAAAAACTTTGTCTCCCTAGTTGTCATGTGTGAGTGACATTGTTATCAATTTTGTATTAAATCAAATTTTTCTAAAAAGAAAAGAACAAAGAACTCCTTTTTCTTTTTTATACTCTCATATGTAAGGGTTTCTTTGATAAGTCCAACTCCTTTTTAAACACTTGTATGTAAGGGTTTCTTTTATCAACCTGTGCTTAAAGGATTATATTTTATACCCTTATCTAAGTGTTTACTTTTTACTCCCTAAAATAGCCTCGCACAAAGTGGAATTTACTTATCGATTTACTCTCTTTCTATTTCTTCTTTTATTTTCTTAACAAAAAATACAAAAAAAAGAAAAAGGTGAAACAGGGGCTTCAGTCACGAATTTTATGGCGTGACCCACTTCGTCTCATGTATTGTCTTTTATTTTCTTAACAAAAAATACAAAAAAAAAAGGTGAAGCAGGGGGCTTCAGTCACGAATTTTGTGGCGTGACCCACTTCCTCTCATGTAATGTAGTATATAGTATGTATATATAATGATATCGACTAGAAAAAAAAATTACCTACTTTCTAATTAAAAGACTTCCTTTTCAAAGGCTTATATTGTACTCCTTCTTTTTAAGATTTACTTATTCCTTAGTTAAAACGCCTTCTTTTAAAAGGCTTATATTGTACTCCTTTTTAAGGTTTATGTTCGACAAAAGAAAATATATTTTACGTGACTCCTAAGTTTTTGGAATTCTATATATTGGGTTTTCTAGGTTTTTTTCGGATTGCACTCGCCTCCTTCGGGAGCGCCGACATGGTGTCGAACTCCACGGCTCCTGGGGGTCCTACTCGGCCTCCAGATCCTCCGGTGGGTGCCCGTGCTACGTTTCGTGACAAGCTTTTGCAGTGGCATACCGGGATTTCGCCATATAGGGCTGATGATGGTTACAAGTTGGAATCTTCTGACATTACGGTGGAATTGAAGGAATATAGGCCGTTCTTTCACTTCTCTGAGTGATTTCGTTCGCATATTGATTGTCCATGGGTGTTTTCGGTTATCACCAAAGTGCTTGGTCGGAAGTTTAGTTATCGGGTCATATGCTCTAAGGTGGCTTCTCTATGGAAGCCCCAAGGTGGTTTCCAAGTTATTGATCTCGCCAATTATTACTACCTGGTGCGGTTTGAGAGGGTCCTTGGACGATTCAGGGTTCGTATCTAACAGTGCAGTCTTGGCAGCCGGGTTCGTATCTAACAGTGCTTCTAAGGAACCTACGAGAACTGTAGTTCTGGTTCAGATCCCAGAGCTTCTGGTGGAGTGGTATCGTCAGGATATTTTGAGTACTCTCGCTTGGCAGATTGGTAAGCCAATTCAGATTGATATTAACACACTCCAGGCCGAGCGAGCGAAGTTTGCTCGTCTAGCCATTGAAGTGGAGTTTACTAAGCTGCTGTTAGGTTGGGTGGAGATAGAAGGACGGTGGTTCAAGGTATCCTATGAAGATATCTCGAATTTTTTCTGTCTCTGTGGTATTGTGGGACATCTGGATGCTCATTGTCCGTCTGACAGGGCTAGGCCGCAGGCTGCTTCCCAACAGGGACCAGTTCCAAGCAATAGAGGGGATGACATTAATGTTTCTGTACAGCCTTTGCAAATAGGTAAGGAGGTTGCGTCTAAGTTTGGGGAGTGGATGAAGATATCGAGATAGCCGAGGGTTCTTACTCAACGCAAGTCTGTCAGGACTACTGGTGCTTCACTTGCCTATAATCCTTTTGAATTAGGGTCGGCTACTGCCCTCTTACAGGAGGTTATGCGTGATGTCACTGAGGCTCCTTCCTCCTCGACACCAGCAGAGGCACAGTCCGTGGTTTTTCAGGCTCCAGCCGTGGCTCCGGTTGTGGTGGAGAAGAGGAAGCAGCCTGTGCCTAGAGAAAAGGGAAGCAAGTCAGGGGGAAGGTTGGTGCTAGTTCTGTCTCGGGTAAAGGGAAGTAGCAGGTTGGTGAGGTTCCTATTGACTAGGAAAAATTAAAGCAAGCTTTGTCCTACCCTAAGCGCACACATGGCCATGTCAAACCTGCTGTAGTTCCTACAAGTGTGTCTCATGATGTTGATGATATAGAGGTTCAAGGGGAACGGGTAGAGGTTGTCTGTTCTTTGTTGAAACGCAAAGTGCAGACTTCTAAGGTGGATCCTAAAGCACATGACAATCCTATTGAGGCTGGCATTCCTAAATAATTTAGGAAGGCTAATGTTCCGCTGATGGATTCGAGCACTCCTCCTGCTCCGTCATCGGTAGATGTAAAGACTATCGGTGGAGTGTATCTCGGTGGTAATAAGTTGAGCTTGCAAGAGCAGGGATCCCTGAAGGTGGGGAGCAGTGGTTTGGTCGTTGATTTTCCTCTCTCTTTTAATGGATAGTTTAAACTATCTATCTTGGAATTGCCAAGGAGCTCGGAGTGATCTTTTTTCTTAGCCCTTTAGAGATACTGTGCAGCAGCATTGGGTTCTTTAGCTATCGTGTTGGATTGGAACCACGCATTAGTGGTAATACTGCGGAGAGGGTTATTCGCACTATGGGATTTCAAGGTTGGGTTCATGAGGATGCGAAAGGTTTTGCGGATGGTATCTAGATTCTTTGGAGGCCAAAGGTGCTTTCTATTATGGTGGTTTAATGGTTTGGAACAGTTTCTCCATGTTCAAGTTGCTCTACATGGTCGAAGCTCCTTTTTCCTTTCGACGGTTTATGTTGGTCCGTCGGATAGGAGGCAGAGTTCGTTATGGCCATGTTTTCTCTCTATTAGCGAGCAGATGCAGGATCCTTGGATTCTTATGGGGGATTTTAATGTCATTGTACATCCTAATGAGACTCAAAGAGGTGCGCCGGTTCAGTTGAATCGTTTGAGGTTTCAGGAATGGATGGAGGAGTGTGGTTTGTCAGATTTGGGGTTTAAGGGCCCCAGGTTTACTTGGTTTTGCAGTGTTTTGTGATGTAGGTTGGATAGAATGCTTGCTAATGACTCTTGGCGGGCAACTTTTGAGGATGCTACGGTGTTTCATCTTCCACAGGTGAAATCAAATCATCGGCCTTTATTGCTTAGGGAGTCGACCCAGCACTTGGGTATGGGGATTTCGTGCCCTTTCAGGTTCCAGACGGCGTGGCTTACACATTCACAGTTTTCTCGAATGGTTCAGGACTCATGAAATTATGGAGGCTCTTTAGTGGCCAAAATATCTAATTTTCGAGAGGTGGTCCAGGTATGGAATAAGCATTGTTTTGGTAACATGTTTGAGCAAAAGCGAAGGCTACTTAGGCAGCTACAGGGGGTAGAGTTGGCTTTGGATCGTCGTCCTAACGCCTTTTTGAAATAGTTCGAGAAGAAGCTGCGGTTTGAGTATGAACAAACTCTTATTCATGAGGAGTTGATATGGATGCAGAAGTCTAGGTGTAAATGGCTCCATCTTGGTGATAAGAACACCCATTTCTTTCACCAAACAACGAAGGTGAGGCGAAAAAAGAACCGTATAGAGGCTTTGAAGTCTGATTTGGATTCGTGGGTGTATGATCAGTCTTGCTTGCAGCAAATGGCAGTGCACTTTTTTTCGCAATTGTATGACGAGAAGGGGTCTCCGGGTCCGATTCTGATTCTTGGTGAGTTCCGGTTGTTAATCCTAATTTGCTAGCTTCACTTAATGTTGAGGTTTCCCTCGAGGAGGTCCGAAGATCTATTTTTGATATGGGGGTGCTTAAAGCCCCCGGTCCTGATGGTTTACTTGTCTTGTTTTATCAGAGTCAATGGAATTTGGTTGGCAGTGATGTTTTGCAGTTTGTGCAGGATGTCTTTGCTCTCCGCCGTTTTAAGGTTAGTGTTAATGACACACTGATTGTGTTGATTCCAAAGGTTGATCACCCGTCACATATTTCACAATTCCGCCCTATCAGCCTTTGTAATGTGGCATACAAAATCGTTACAAAGGTGTTTGCCTCTAGATTTAAGCAGGTGATGGACCCATTGGTGTACCTAGAACAGTGTAGCTTTGTCCCTGGTAGGCATATTACCGATAATATTATTATTGCTCAGGAGGTTATCCATACGATGAGGACTCGTACTAGTGGGTCTGGTATGTTGGCTTTGAAAATTGACCTGGAGAAGGCATATGATAGAATTAGTTGAAGCTTTATACATGAGATCCTCTTATTGGCTCAGGTGCCGACACCTATTGTATCGGTGATTATGGAGTGTAGTTCTACTGTTAGAATGTGAGTTCTCTGGAATGAAAGTCCTACAAACGTCTTCTGTCTTTCTCGGGATATCAGAGAGGGTGATCCTTTGTCACCTTGTTTGTTTTGTGTATGGAACGGTTAAGACATATTATTTCTAACTGCGTGCGGGAGGGGCGTTGGCGGCCGATCATGTTGGCCCCTGCTGTCCCTTCTTTTCTTTGCTGACAATTTACTATTGTTTGGTGAAGCCTCTGTACACCAAACTGAGTGTATGATGGAGTGTCTGGATCTGTTTTGTGCTGCCTCTGGGGAGAAAGTGAGTTGGCCAAAATCTAAACTTATTTTTGCTCTAAGAATATTGATGACGATTTGGGTGCTCAACTTAGTAGTGTGTGTGCGATTCCTTTGACGATGAATCTGGGTAAGTATTTAGGGGTTCCCCTTTTGCATGATCGAGTCACCCGTTTCACTTATCAAGATATTCTTACTAAGGCTTCACGCTGACTTAGTGGGTGGAAAGCCAGGTCTTTATCCCTAGCTGGCCGTATTACTTTGGTCAAATCGGTGCTCACTTTCTTACCTACTTTTACTATGCAAATGGCTAGATTACCGAAAGGGATATGCCAAACTTTAGATGCTTTGTGTCGGCAGTTTATTTGGGGTAGCTCGGCTGAGAATCAGAAAGTTCATTTGGTTAATAGGGAGACAATTTCTCAACCTAGAGAGATGGGCGGGTTGGGCATCCGGCCAGCCAGTGTTATGAATGATTATTTTATGATGAAGCTCGTGTGGGGTGTTCTTACATCACGGGATTCGTTGTGGGTTCGAGTCCTGAGCTCCAAATATAATGTTATAGTCCAGCCTAATCCCATTACTCTTGTTCTGCCGAGGAGTTCCCCGTTGTGGCAGGGCATTTGTGATCAGTGGCAGAATTTGCTATGAGGTATTTTTTGGACTCTGGGTAATGGTAGGGCTATTCGCTTCTGGAAGGATTTATGGTGTTCTGATTCTGTACTGCTCTCGTCATTGGTGCAAATGTCATTCCCTGTTGACTTTACGAGACGGGCGGTTGTGGATTTTGTTGACCCTCTAGGGCAGTGGAGATGGGATATGATATTGCCGTACCTCCCTGAGGCTACCTGTTTACAGCTTGCGACTTTTGCTCCTCCTCGTTGGGATGCGCTGCCGGGGATACACCGGGGTGGGAGGGAATGACAAGTGGTTGTTTTACTGTGGCGTCTACATATTCTCTACTGAGTTCGGCGGATTGGGATGAGGAAGAGATTGTTTGGAAGAAAATATGGAAGCTTAAGGTTCCTAAACGGGTGCGATCTCATTTGTGGTTAGTTGTACATGGGAAGCTGCTTACTAATGTTGAGAGGAATCGTCGTCATTTGTCTGCTTCCTCTTTGTGTCCTTGTTGTCAGAGCCATCTAGAGATGTTGTTGCATACCTTTTGAGATTGCCCGGTGATTCAAAACTTGTGCACGCAGCTACTTAACCCGAGTTCGTGGGGTTTATTTTTCTATTTGGATTTTGATCGATGGTGCAGGAGCAATATTGCCAGGTGATGGTGAAATGGTAGACACGCGCGACTCAAAATCTCGTGCTAAAGAGCGTGGAGGTTCGAGTCCTCTTCAAGGCATAATATTGAGAATGCTGATTGAATGAGCAATAAGAGATGTTTTATGACAAGTCGTACTACCGCGTCCTGGGAGGTAGTCTTTGCGGTGGTCATTCATTTGATTTGGCATGATCGGAACCTTGGGGTTTTTGAGGGTGCTTTTGCTTCCTCTGCTGGTTTGTTTCATAAACTTCTGGCCCGGATAGAAGAGCTTCATGTGACCTCGTTAGCTTTTGATACAGGAGGAGTATTTCATGGATTGCGCTCCTCTTTAAATGTTGTATGGACACCCCCGGCTCAGGGGTAGGTGAAGGTGAATGTGGATGATGCTCGTTTGCAGTCGGGTGGTGTTAGTGCAGGGGGTGTGATACGCAGCCCTGCTGGTGAGTGGCTGTCGGGTTTTGGTTCTTTTCTGGGTGCTGGGTCAGCGTTGTATGCCGAAGGTTGGGCTATCCAAGCTGGGTTGGAGTTAGCATGGAGTTGTGGTTATAGGAAGGTGGAGGTGGAATCAGATTCTTTTACCCTCATCTCCTTCCTTCGTGATGGTATGCCGGTGCCAGATTTACCTCAGGCGCTACTTCAACACCTTTGTTCTCTCCTTAAGCGTCGCTGGGAGGTTTCACTGAAGTTTGTTTTATGTGAAGCCAACAAGGTTGCAGATTCTCTAGCCCGTTCAGCTTTGTTGTGGTCCTCTGGTATGGTCATCTTGGCAGAGCCACCTGATACTTTTTTTTTTTATTGTCGCATGATGTACTAGGGTTTTCTTCCCCCGTTTTGCTTCTACTATGGTTCCTAGTTTAATATAAGGGCTCTGCCCTCCATTTTCATCAAAAAAAAAATAGTAATGCTTTTTGTTTAGGTCTGGGATACATATTAACACAAGGTTAGTCTCGTTCAATACTATGTTGTTTTGGGAAGTCCAAATTTTAAGCACAACAATTGATGTGCTTTGATCAAGGCAAGCGGCTTGACGCACCTAAGACAAAAAACGACGTCGTCTAGGGGTATAAAACCCATTCTTTCCGCGCTCTCTCTTCCCCTTTCTATTTTCTCTCCCGCTCTTCTCGTCAAACTGCCGCTCGCCCTCATCCGGTCATCCCCATTTCCTCTCAACCACCCTCGCTCCCTTCTTCCCAAACCGCCGCAGCCGCCATTTGAGTACCGTCGCCGTGCACATAAGCAGGACCATTGCTGCCGTCGCTCACCTCATTCTCCTCTCCTCTTCTCTGTCGTTCCGGGGTCGCGACGAGTGTGGGTTCAAGGGGCGGAGCAGCCAAGATGGGCTTCTCGTCGAACGGCGTTCGAGGACAACACCACCGCCACTCCGGTGAGTGCCGCGCTGCCCTCCTTTCTTTTCCCTTTTTGTCGATTTAATTGCTGGGTTTTATTTAATTGGGTTGTGGTTGTTAATGGTGGTTCTGGGTCTGATCGTGGTGGATGCGACGGTGCGGGGTGGTTTTGTTGGTGTTTATTTCGACTGTTGGTGGCGGCTGTGGGTATTGCTGGCGTGTGGTGGCCGGATGTTGATTTCCGGGCAGTGGGTCTGCAGGGCTCGACTTGGACTACTTCGGGCAATCGTCTGTAGCTCCTTGAGTGGTTTTATAATTTCTAAAACTACAACTACGGCGAGACCAGAAAAAACCCAACAAAGGTAAGTGAGTAACGGATTCCACACAAATCGGTCACTGTCTCGCCTTTTACTTGTGTTTTTACTGAATTTTGGGTAGCCAGTTTTCTTCTGTGAGGATTGGGTGGGCATAGCATAGGCGAGATGTATTTGTGCTTTGAAAAATTGCGGTCTAGTCTAGTACTCAGGTGGAGGTGGAGGTGGAGGTGAGGCTGGGGCGGTTTTGTTAGCGGAGGGAGTTACGGGATGGTTCTGTAAAATGGCAGAAATGAGCTGTGACTAGTCACTAGGAGGTTTAGGGATTTAGAATAAGTAATTACGTGAAGACTTAATATGCACTTGTGGTTGTGTTTTTATTCTTTCTTTGGTGATTCTAGTTATTAATTTGCATCTTGAGACACCAATACTGTTACAGTATAACTTCCTCTGCAACTTCTTTTCAGTTATTGACTCTTTGACGTTTGATAAGAAATTAGAAAGAGCTAACTCAGTTGAATTTCAATAATTGGATTTGATTAACCTTGCGTATGCTTAGCTTGGTGGTGCAATTCTTTGAGGGGATTGGGTATGCTGTTATGCTAGGATCAACACATAAAAAACTTTACAATCATTTGCACGTGTATGCTATGTTGTGTTTTGAAGTTACAGTCAAACTTCCATTGCATGCTTTGTTCATGGTGGCTTGGTTTTGTGCCCACACTTCATAATGATTTCTCAGATCATGCATGCTCAGACTTTTCTTACTTATGTGGAAGGCTCCTCGTTTTTTTCTCAGTGGACCTTACCATCTGTTTCTGTTGGTGTCCTTCCACCAATTCTTCTTGTGTTTGATGAATAAACAATTTTCTGTTCAAGTCTTGTGTTAATAAATGTGCCACAAGATTCAGTTATTGTGCAAACCTTGTTGATATCCCTGTTTTACTTCTAGAAGCTCGTGTCTGTTTTGATTTTTATTGTTTGAACTGATTATGGCTTACTTAGAGCCTGTAATGACAGAAAGGGAGCCACTCCAGGTTAGTGGTGCACCCAGGAAACCAAGGATACTGCTTGCTGCCAGTGGAAGTGTAGCGGCGATTAAATTTGGGAATCTCTGCCGCTGTTTTTCCGAATGGGCAGAAGTAAAAGCAGTTGCTACAGAGGCTTCTTTGCACTTCATTGATAAAGCCTCACTTCCTAAGGATGTTGTTCTTTACACTGATGAGGATGAGTGGTCCAGTTGGAATAAGATAGGTGACAGTGTGCTCCACATTGAGCTCCGGCGATGGGCGGATATTATGGTTATTGCCCCCTTATCGGCAAACACATTAGGAAAGGTAATACATAACAAAGTCCAGCATTTTGGTCAGGCATCTTTCTGCATTTTTGGTTGCTATGTGAACCAATTCTGATTGTTGACTTGCTGTGTCTATGTATTTGGGTTAAACCAGCAACATATAAACTTGGCACGCTTTCATTTATGCTTTGGGTATAAGATACCATTTAGTCACTGGACTCTTAATGTTTAAAGGCTTGCCCTTACTTAACAACTCTGTATTAAGCAAATTTTCGGCGAACTTGCTAGAATGAATTACACTTCTCTGGCATACAAATCTTTGTAAGAATATCATTGATCTCCACTCGTTCTAGAGTGTAGAGAATTCAGAAAGAAAATGGATTAGTGTATGTAATTTCAATAAGCTATTTGACATGATATGTGTATTGTTAAAGCAAATTTTTACAGACTGATGATTTTTAAGGGTGATTTCTGCTGGTGTGTCATCATTTTCTTTTTCTTGTTCAATTTATTTAGTTGTTTTGTTGCATTATGAATATGGTTTGTTGTAATTGTGTTTTTAAAATCTCGATGCCAATCTTATTGCTCTGGTCTCTCTTTAACATGTTGGAAATGCAGATTGCTGGGGGATTGTTTGACAATCTTCTGACCTGTGTTGTTCGCGCATGGGATTACAGCAAGCCCCTCTTTGTTGCACCGGCCATGAATACTTTTATGTGGAACAATCCTTTCACAGAAAGGCACCTGGTGTCTATTGATGAGCTTGGAATTTCACTGATCCCACCGGTCACAAAGAGGCTAGCATGTGGGGATTATGGGAATGGTGCAATGGCTGAGCCTTCTCTAATCCACTCCACTATAAGACTCTTCTTGGAGTCCCGAACTCAAACAGGTGATGGAAGAGGAGTCAATTAACTAGCAAACATCCTGGTTTGTTGCTCTTGGCCTTATCATTTGTGGCTGGTGCTTAGTTGTTCCTATATATGTCGTGCATCACTCACAACTCCGTTACTGCTAAATCCCAATGATTTCTCACACCGCTGAATTGCTTATGTTGCTTAGCTTGTTAAATCCAATAGTTCTGCCAACTTGTATTGCGTCTTTTCATAGCTATGCTGTGTGTGTTCATCAAGAATGTAGTACTTATGGGGTTGTTGGGAACAAGCATTCTAACTGTGATGGAGCAAGTGCAATCCTAATTGCTGTAAAGCTAACTGAAGAATGTTAAAAGAAAACCTTTTTCAGGTTCGCCTACCACGTAGTATCTAGTATTTATGTAAATGTCGTGACGGCTTTATTCGTGATGTGGCGAGTACATACATTCACACCCAAGCTTATTTCTAATGTTTTTTTATCTTTTAATACACCTCGTAAGCCCGTTTTCATTTTTTAAATGAAAAGATTATATTGTGTGCCGTGTGCGTTATGTAAGTTCGATTGTGATTTGCTTAAACACAGCCGTTTACGCGAGTCTAGAGATGGTAGCGAGCTAGTGTGCACGTGCTGTGCTTTTACTACATTTTTTGGGTACGACGCAAACCTAGTTAGCAAGAAAGATGTCCTTTATATTCAAGTAAAAAAAAAAAAAAATCCTTCAAAAATTTATATATTTTTAGTTAAAAAAAGATAAAACCAAAAAAAATGTTTTATGTTAGTATAGGAATTGCAAGAGCTGATGTTGGTGCAAAGTTGTGAGACATTTCTCCAGTTAATATAGGATCCACAAGTGGGAAGGAACACTTAATATTATTCAACAGAACTTCAAAGGCATACATGCCAATATGTCCCGAAAGGACCTCCCTAAGCTACCATTACAACAATCACTTCTCAAGATAAATCAGAATCATCACCACGAAGAAAATGGCTTATTCGAGGATGGTTACTTCGATGTATATCAAGAGGAAGGAGGGAGTGTTCCCTGAAGGAAAGATTGGAACATTGTCAGTACTCGCTCTGGTTGGTAACTGGGAACTGTATGGCCAGCCCCTCTGACTGTTACAAGTGCTAATCCGTTGTAGCCAACCACATATCCTCCAACCTGCGACCATCATATTGAAAATTGAAATATAAGCAAGCTACAGCTATATCTGCGTTTGGTACTGTTGACTGTGAGTAATGAAATGTAAAATTACCTCTTTGCTAGTGTACCATGGTCGCCAAGGTTCTTTCACAGTGAGATTGAAGGTGTTTATGGCGTATCTGGAGGAAGTTACCGGTACAACATAATCCACGTCACCGCTGCAGGTCAATGAAGATGTTTGAAAGGCGTTAACTATTACCACTGAAACTAGCTTGTATTCTATTGTATTGATGAGTACTACAGCATGTAATTGTGTTTGTTGTGAAATCCCGATGATCAACTTACCTGTAGATCCAAATCCTAATGCCACTTGCCATGAGCTGCTTTATTGTGGGTAAAACTGTTTGCGAGAAGTCTGTCCAAGCTCGTAAACGGCCGCTGGATAAGTGAGGTAGCAAAATTGCTTTAGATCTTTAATACTATACTACCACTAAAATGTAGGTGAGCATTTCAACTATTTACTCCTTTAGACTCTGCAACTCAGACATACCGGCATGCTACCCATTTAGTGGTTATTGTGTGAAGAGCTGCTTGCACCTCAGCAAGATTCAAATAGGCTTTCACATAATCGTCGGAGCAGGGGTCAAATTCTTTCACCTGATGACAAAATATTTAAGATCAACATAAGTTTAGTTGGTACATATTTTTATCAAGAAAAACTTGGTATATATGTCACAGTTGCCCACGTCAAGTTTCTTTCTTTATGCACAGAAAAATAACCTTTGAAAGTTGTTTATTTATTTATAATGTCTTGCTGAGTTAATGATGGCTAAATTAGGTTTTTCTTTTGATATTCCTGAGTAAATCCTGAAATGTATATACATATAAAAATATCTCAGGACAATACAGCATCACTTACAGAACCAGTTTTGACAGATTTTTGTTCAATGGAGTGGCAAAGTGGTGCATAGATGTTGTTGACATTGATGTCACCAGATTCATCATAGGCTTGCTGTAAGCATTTGATACACAAGTCTGAAAAATTACCGGTGACAAAGTCACAGTTCTTGTTTATTGCTGCATAGGTCTCATCAGAACTCAGCGCATGTGTCCAGTAAAAGTCAAACCTTCCCTTAACACCCGTGTTGTCGTCTATCCAGGCATTACCAATCTGTGCCAAGTGTCAGGTTCCAACACTTCAGTTTAACTAGGTATAAAGGTGATAAGAGACAAAAGGCTAATCAGATTAATGTAATGAACTTACAGCAATGCCCTTAAGGTTGATGGTGGTTTGATTTCCATATGCGTTGTGGGAGAGAATCGTGTAAGCAAGCTGAGGAACATAATGACCAGCGTAGCTCTCTCCAGTGATATAGAAGTCTCTAGTTTTGTATTGGGGAAACCTCTCCAGCCAGTTTACCAGGAAGATGTAGTTGTCCTCTGCTGTTTTCTTGTCACCTGTGGTATAATCCGAGGAAGTGTTTGAATAGGAAAACCCAACTCCAGCTGGGGATTCCAAGAAGATAAGATTTGCAGCTGCCAATTTTTTCAGTTGATTTGTTAAACTTGACATTGAGATGCAACATATATTTATATACTGATGTCAGTTGTATAACTAGTCTACTTTTCAAGGCTCAAAATAGGATGGAATAGTGTACCATTGTTCCATGCATAATCATTTCTGAAGAGTGTTTTCCCATCACTATTGACTCCGAAAGGTCCTAATTCTTCCATGGCCCCGAATCCTAGCGATGAGCATCCTGGTCCTGAACCATATAAGTTAAGTTTTAGCGATTGGATAAAAAGCTTTGCACTAGGTCCTGATGACAATATTGTCCATGTAAAAAGAACTTATTAGTTATTAGGTTGAAGATTATTTATGGAAAGGATAAATAAAATTCATCAGGTTGCAGAATGATTGAAAACTGAGGACGATACTTTATGTTAGCAATGATGGGAAAGGGTGTGGAGTCACTTAATTAGTATTACCTCCATTAAGCCATAATACGAGTGGTTTGGTGGTAGAATCCTGAGGTGACTCCACAAAATAATAGAACAGTGCCCTTCCATTCTTGGGATCCACAGTAACATAGCCTGCGTACTGGTCAAAATCTACACCATCAGGTTGTCCTGGTAAACTACTAATCTTGTCAGCATCCATCAATCCACCCTGTTTTCCAATATACACAGGTGATGGACGTGACGTATGTAGCTCCTCCCATGCCTCATTGCGAGGACTAGGGTAGTTGCTTGATCTGCGAGACTTAATCAACTGGAGGAGGTAGTTGGCCTGGTTGGCATTGCATGAAAAAGGGAAGGCCAACAGGTAGAATGCGAGGAGAAGCAGCAACAATTTCAAGTGTTTTGGTTTCATTTTGTTGCAGAAAACATGGAGTGAGCGTGCTCATGCTGGGTGCTGCTTCCTCTATTTATATACGAAGGGCTTATAATTAATGCAATAATTGTTTGGAATGGAGGGACGGCAATTTTCATTCATGCATGGGCTACATCTGACTACATGGGCGACATAAATTGTAAGAGTTCCTAGCAGTTATCTCGATAGTTCTTGTGGGCAGAGTTGATTTGTTTTTTCTTTCTTTTTGTCCCAATTGAGTAATTCAACTTTTATTTTTCGCCAAGGATAGGGAAGCATTTTCTTAGTTATTCTTTTTCAAATTGGGATGCCTTGAGAAAAAAAATTATTATAGTCACATATCACTATTTGATGCTACCAAATTTCTTATAAGTCGAATGAGCCAAATCCCGCTTGTTAGGCCTAGATCCCGGGAATCCCCGAAACAACCCGCAATGGATAAGTCTTGGACTAGGTCCGCCTTGACAACCCAACCTAGGCTATATAAGGTCAGCAACTCCTCGAATCCCAGGTAACGAGTGTTGATCTCCCACTCTCGACTCTATCTTATATAACCATTTGATATATTTACTGACTTAAACATCAGAGTGTCTCCGGATATAGGCATCCTGGTCCCGCCCCTAGCCTACGCAACATCTTAGACCAAAAAAGTTTGATTTTTATGATTCAGCGTTTTTGGAGGGTGGATGGCCCAAAGATTTAATTAGCAAGAGCACCTCGATCTCCTCCACTTGCTAGTAGCTGGAATATCAAATCATGAGAATGATCAAAATCAAAATCACAATCAAAGAACGGCCTTGGATTAATTGTTTAATTTGGAGGAAGGAGACAATTTATTAGAGAGGAAGGACGAGATGATGGTGGGGGTACTTGCACGGGGCATCTAGTTGGCTGCAGCTACCCAACAAGAGCAAGCAACCACATTCCCTCCAATTAACCATATTCTGAATAAATAAGCAGTCCAACTTTAGTATACAAAAATAAAACAGTCCAGTTCTGGTTTTAGTGTTGGCTCTCAGTTCTGATACATTAATGATCTCATTGCTGCCTTTTTAATTTCTCATAAGAGAAAATCAGAAAAACATCAATAGGCAACCAGGATGAGAGGGGACGAAGAGCAGTACAGTTAGCAAAAGATTTTTAACCAAAAAAGATGAACTGCTCTTGCTTTCTTCTTTTTTTTTTTTAATGATAAAACTAAGCTTGCGCTAAATCTAATTAAGCTAATGAGGTTGAATGGGCTGGCTTAACTGTGTAAACCAGTAGTAACCAATTCAAGCAATCATAAACTGAGCAGGTTTCGGTAGAAATGTCGTAATCTATTAAAGCGACTTGTCATCCAAGAGTTCCAAGAGAAATGTCAGGTAACACAAGGACATAATATCCTTAAGACCCCTGTTCTATCTTAATTTATTCTAATTTATTTACGTCTTATTCTCTTGGCATAGCTGTTACAAACAAAGATCATATTTCCTCCATTCTTTAAGCTGCTGCTGGAGGAAGCTTCCCTTCTATGAATGAAGAGAAGAGAACTGCAGCCCGAGCGGGCTGGTAGCTAGGAACTAAATGTCCAGAGCCTCTAACTGTCACAAAAGTCAGATTTTCGTATCCAACAGCAAACCCACCAACCTTCAATGCAAATAAAAAATCATTAGCTAATTACCCTGATCTAGCCTCCCACTTTTTGTTTGTTTTTGAACCAATCTTGGCTCCCAATAAGAAACATATATATCACAAGCTAAATTGAAAGGCTGCAAAAATTATGTATATACCTCCCCTTGGGTGTACCAAGGATACCAGCTAGTCCTAATTGGTGTCTGCAATTTCTTGATGGCATATCTCGTGGCTGTGACTGGTATTGCAGGATCCGTGTCACCACTGCATAACATGCACAATAGGTCAGGATTCAGGAATGATTTCTTACCAATTATTCCGTGATAAATTATGAGATTTATATATACATTTCTGTTTTCAACTCCTTGCTGACCTGAGTATCCACACTCTAAGTCCCAAGTGTATCAGCTCCTGCAGTATTGGAAGCACTGTCAGCGCTTCATCTTTCCACAGTTGCTTTATTTCTGCACTGTTTGTATATGATGACAATCCCAACAAAAAAAAGGGTTACCACCATCAGTACAAGAAAAACCGAATCCTACCGAAATTTCTTGTTGTGAATGAGGCATGATTTACGTAATCAAGCTTAATTGTAGAAATCTCCTAGTTGACATATAGAGATTACCTTTCCTTTGTTATACATACAGTGTAAACTTATGTACATAGATATACCTATGTTATTAAAAAAAAAAAAAAGGAAAATTCCCCCAAATTCCTTGTCTGTTGTTTCAACATTTGAACCACTGCTTTTATAACTTAACCAGAAAGTGCGGTACTATTGGCTAGAGAATATTATATATACCTGCAGTCTTCCCATTGGTGAGGAATATCAGTAACATGAAGAGCCTTTTGAACTTCTGGAATGTTCAAGTAGGAGTGCACGTAGTCAGCTGAGCAGGGATCGAATATAAAGGCCTGTATACATACATTGGACTCAGGTTAAAAATTTCATTTGGTCTAACTTTTTATTTCTGGGTATACTGAAGCAGGAATTCTGCACTTACTGATTCGGGATAAAAAGAAGAATTGCACAAGGGAGCATATATATCAAATCTATAAATATTTCCTCTGGCATTAGTTGCTTGGTGAAGAGCTTCTGCGCAAACATCTGAAACATCATTAGGTGTTGTAAATTTGCAGTTTGTGACCAGTGCATCGTGAATTTCATCTGATATGAGGGCATGTGTCCAAAGGTAATCCACCAAACCAGTTTGAGTTGTTTCATAGTCGATATAGGGATTCGCAATCTGACACAAAATCACATCTCCTTTATGTCAAGAATTGTAAATGAAACAAAAGGATTAATGAAAACATATTTATATATTTGGGGGACAAACTTACTGCAAGTCCTCTCAGGTTGATTTTTGTGCGGGGGTTGTTGTTGTTGTTGTGAATGATTGTTTGCGCGAGCTGGGGTACATAATGGCCTGCATAGCTCTCTCCAGCGAGGTAAAACTCCCTGTTCTTGTACTCGGGGAATCTTTCCAACCAGTTAACAAGGAATGTGTAGGAATCTTGAGCAGTTCTATTGTCTCCGCTTAACTCATAATCTGAGGTTGTGTTTGAATAAGAAAACCCAACACCAGCAGGAGACTCAAGGAAGATGATATTGGCATCTGCCATCAAAACATATTTCTTTTAACCCCTAGCTAGTTTAAATGGTGTCCACTTTCCAGAAATTGATCGCAAACTGAAAAGACTCACCCTGATTCCATGCGTATTTGTTTCGGTATAGAGTTTTACCATCCTTGTTCACTCGAAAGGGACCTTGTTCCGTCAATCCGCCATCTCCAAAGGATGAGCAAGCAGGCCCTGCGCGCCAAAGCCTACCAAGTCAAGAGGTCTTCTTCTACCCATGAACCATACCAACACATTGTGACAGTAAAGCGAAGTGTTAAAAACAAAGGCAAACGTTCCAATTAGTCAACAGAATTTCATAGTTTTAAGCCTTGCATAGTGGCCTGTCATCAACGCAAGTACCGAATCGAAGCCCGGAAGAGATTAGTAGTCGATCGCGCTAGGATACTCTCCTTCTACTATTAAAGAAAACCCAGGAATTTGTTTTCCATTGGTCGATAAAATCTGAGTCCATTACCTATTGGATTTTGAATAATTGCATAAGCCCATGATCTACACAGTCGTGTATGAATTCGGAGGAGAAAATGTTATATTTTTCTACTTTATTGAGTTCGTATTCTTAAGCACAAAATAGCAGACATTGACATGGATTTGGAATATCTTCCCGCGAAATAGTGTGGGTTTCAGAGAGTGAAAGTGCCCAGCACTCTGAAATCTATATATATCATGAAGAAAATTCTGACTGTCAATAACTGTTATTACCTCCAGTAAGCCACAGTACAAGGGGCTTGGAAGAAGAGTTTTGAGGGGACTCAGCAAAATAGTAAAACAAGGCTCGCCCTGCTTCAGGATCCACCGTTACATACCCTGAATACTGATCAAAGTCCACTCCCTCAGGCTGTCCCGGCAAGCTTTGAATCTTATCTCCCTTTTTCAGTCCATCTTGGGAACCTATGTACATGGAAGAGTACCACGCAGATATGTCTGAATCAAAGCTTGCGAATCTTGATTCACCATGAAGCCAAGTTTTTGACAATGCATCCACTATGAAGTTAAATGGCGAGAAATCTTGCTCTCCATAGCACTCAACCAAGCACCTAAGGAACAGAAGAGAAAGAACAAATACGAAAGCACGGGTTCTCATTGTGTTTGTGGCTTGAAAATTGAAACATTGATTTCTAATGCTTATGTACGGTAAGATATATGATTGATCTTCCAACTATACTCGAACATAGAATGTAAAATATATGCAAAAACGATAAATCACATCCCTATTTGTCTCAAAATAATTGATTTGGTCCCCGCTGGTTATGTCAAAATAATAAATTTTAATTAGCTTATGAACCCGATAAGAAACAAAAAAACCTTACCGTCCCATGACACTCGATTCAGCGTCTCAAATAGTTAAGGATTAATGTCATATTTTGTCCCTGTGTTGCCTCTTCAAATTGAATTTCGTCCTTGTGTTGAGTTTTGATTGGTTTTATCCCCCAGTTGGTTAATTTTTTAAGGTTTTAGTCCTTTTTACCGATTTTATCCCTAAATTCAGTACTTTACTGTTCAAACCAGTCTACCCACCCGAAATTCGACCCAACCCGGAACCTTATTCAAAAATCTCCAATAAACAAATAACACTACCTCCCAACATCAAAAATTTTAAAATCATAAAAAAATACAAATTATTTTTTAAAAATTTTAAAAAAATTAAAAAATCATAAATCAAATTATTTTAAAATTTTAAAATTTTAAATTTTAAACATTTCTTCTCCACATGTTTTTTTCTTTT
Source organism: Turnera subulata (assembly GCA_028386065.3). NCBI lineage: Eukaryota > Viridiplantae > Streptophyta > Magnoliopsida > Malpighiales > Passifloraceae > Turnera > Turnera subulata. The sequence goes on along the minus strand of JAKUCV010004125.1, from coordinate 4,312 downwards.
TTCTTTTTTTTTTTTAATTTAAAAATTCGTAAATTTAAATTTTTTTCTCTACTTTTGTTCTTTTTTCTTTTTTCCTTATTTCTTCTCCACACAAGTCCTCTTATAGTAGTAGTCAAAAAGGCATAGTCGACTTAGAGTGGTAAGCTTTTTCTCTACTTGTCTAGAAAAAATTATATTTTCAAAAATTTTTAAACTAAAAGATAATTTACTTTATGATTTTTTATTTTAAAAAATATTTTAAAAATATTTTTGTACTTTTTTTTAAAGATTTCTAAAATTTTGATATTTGGAGGTAGAGTTATATATTTATTGGAGATTTTTTAATGGGGTTCCGGGTTGGGTCGGCTGTAACAGCCCGGGTAAAAATTATATTTTTACCGGACTGTAAAACGCTTTGTACAGTAATTTATCATGTAAAATAGTCTTGGAAAATTTTTTTAAGGTAAATTATACGTCGGAATCCGAAACCGAGCTTTGTTCCACACTCGGGAATTTCTTACGGATTTTATGGATCGGTTTGAGTTTTTACCGAGTCCGGACGGTACACGGACAGTACACGATACAACTACACAGTATTGCACCGTATGCCATGCATGACATGCACAACATCCTCCTGTTCACGCGTGAGTGCCGCCTGCGAACCCGTGAAAAACATACCTGTGAGCTCGTGAAAAACTTCCTGTGAACTCGTGAAGAACGCCGTCCCCAAACTTGTCGTGACCAGCAACACCCAGCCTATAAAATGACCCCTGCATGCGTAACTTCTTCACCAAAAACTCACCATCTTCTTCCCACCTTCAAACACCGAGACCACCTTCCACCAAG
>JAKUCV010004124.1:0-84685 GCA_028386065.3 Turnera subulata | reverse complement strand
TGAATTTCCATGTGTTTGTTTGCTGCGAAAAAACATAATTAATTATTCAGTCTTCCTATGATGAGGTTGGTATAAGAACCACCAGTAAGTTCTTGGCAATAATTCAGGGACATGTACGCAGACTAATCCGCCGTGTTAACCATCTAGGTAATTTTATTGTTTTAAATCGATGCATCGACTAGATGGTATATTGTGTACTTATTAGACGCAAGTTGGCTTGTTGCGCGCTTATTATGATTAAGCCAATTGCAGGTACACATCCCTAATTATCTTGTAAGACTATATGTCTTAATAATGCTGGTATATCTCTTCAATGGATAATGTATATTGTTGGAAATAAACCCAAACCGATCTGGGCGAACATTTCCAATTGATTGCAGGGCCATTGCCAAAGGGATATTACTGTTTGAGAACATGGTATTTTACACGCAGCAAATGTGCATCAAGCGAATAAGATATCATAAAATATCATAAGATCTGCCCATTGGTTCATGGTCACGAACCTAGTATCTCCCATCTTCGGACCATTGGTTGGTTCATGGTCACGAACCTAGTATCTCCCATCTTCGGACCATTGGTTGTACAGTATTTAGTGCTCCACCACAGCATAGTAAACCTGGTCCTTATAGAAGACAAGGAATAGATGTTGGGTTTTAAAAATCTCCATCAGCTACAAAGCAGTTGAAACCATTAATTTAAGATTGGAGACTTATTTGTTTAAAGTATTTACCCAACATTACGGGGAGAAAATGAGCAGCTGAATCAATATATAATTAAATATTATTCAGTATCTAGTTTTGATCCTCAAATAAATTAGAATGGACCTAAAGTTCAAAAGATGATTCATTTGCAAAATATTAGTGAGTCAATTGCCAGACATATCTATTATTTTTGGAAAATGTGACCATACCAGCTGCAAATGCTCCTGCTCAAATTGATGTTCTTGAAGAACAATTAAAGTATGCAAATGAATCCAAAGTACGCCACAAGCGTAGAATATGCTCGGTTCCAAAGAAAACTTCTCGATAGAGAAAAAAGGAACAAATAGATATGATGGCCCCAGTGAGAAAATAAGACCTCCAGTAGAGGTTCAAATTAAAAGTCCTCAAGAAGAGAAAAATCCTCAAGGATGTTTCTGACACAATTGATATAGTTCCAGAAATAACTCAGATACCTGAAATAAATGAAGATGATGAGATCTCAATTACACTGTCAGGAATGAGATGGAACCGATATGCAATAGCCATCCACGGAATACTTGTTTTATTTAAAATATATAGCTAACTAAAATGAGGATCTTGAACCTACATTGGTGAATGTAGGCGCAGTATGATTGGCCAAATAGAGAAACAATTAAGGCTGTATTGAGCTCGCTTGTGAAGCGAGATATTTTCGGACCTGTAGTCCATACACCAGATGGTGTAAAATACTCATCAGAAAATGGGTATTTGTGCAGGAAATGAAATAGTGAGATAGACAGCACGGCTTGTAGCACAAATTTTCACCCAACGACCCGATAATTAATTGTGAGGAGGAGATATACTCCCCTATGGTGGATGCAATTATTTTTAAAATTTGATAAGTCTGGCATTATATGAAAAGAATTAGAAATGCATCTAATGGATGCTATTACAGCCTATTTTTATGGATCCACAAATTATGATATATGCATAAGAATTCCTGAAGGATTCAAGTTGCTTGGAGCAACTAATTTCTGGGAATATATTAAGTTAAAATTGATCTTTATATGATTTAAACCAAATTTGAGTATGTGTAGTATGATTATTTTTGCATATATGCTTTATGTATTTGCACTTATTATTGCTCCTTATGTTTTAGATACTATTATTGTAATCTGAATATCACTGGAACTCCTGAAGAAGTCTCCATATGCCGTGCTATATTTCAAGAAAGAATTTGAGATGGAAAATCTCATAAAAGAATTAGACTGATCCTGAAATACCACATCATATGTGCAATTTGTTTTACTTAAAGTCTGAAATTCTCCATTATCCAGGGGTAAAATGGATATGTAATTATTTTAACCTTGTAAGTTCAAGGGTACTATAGTTTGTTTTGCAGGTGCAGGTCATTGATGTGATCCATATAAAGTACAAAATAGATACCTGAAGTATCGTGGCAAGCACAAAACAATGTATTGTTGCTACCACTTAAATAATGCAGAAGCCAATCAAGACAGTGCTTGGCTAAGCTCGATGAAGCTGCTATATTATTACGACCACAAAAGCAAAATAGTGAGAAAGATGTTCCAACAATGAATTATAAAGATAATGCTGCCTACATCGTCCCATTAGTGGTGTGATGGAGTATACGTCTCCAAATGTCACTAAATGTTAACAAGGATGATTGACATGTAATGACATCAAGAAATCAAGAGAGGCCAAAATGAGGAGGAGAAAAATACGCGCCAAGTATTTATCCCACTGGGTTTTTCTTGTTAACGTTTTTAATGAGGCAGTACTCCCTAAGCGTATTCTACTTAATATACAATGACATTCAAGGGGGAGTGTTATAAAATATGTGAATAGTCATTGTATACCTACCATCACAGTATATCTCACGTGGCCAGTTGTGTATTTATATTATCCCCTCCATCTGTATTTGTGGGTTATGGAAAACACAGAATGAGAATGAATAATAGAGCTTGAGCTCCTCCTTCTCCACCCTCTCTATGTCATCGTCTTCTCTATCTCCTGCCTCTCATCCTCTACTTAATTTTCACTCCATTAAACACTTCCTTTATAACATTTCTAAAATAAAAGGCATGTTTTCCAAAATAAATGCCTTACTGATATTGGGTTTAGTTTGGACTTTGGACTTATTAAATTGTAAAGCCCACATCTTTGTTGGGCTTGGGAGAGAAAGTTATTAAAACCAAAATAAAAACAGCGAATCGTCTTCAACCTTGGGAAACTTCAGTTCGCCGGTGATAGCGAACTGGTTCGCGTACCCAACCGTACCGGTACTCTCACGTACCGCGCTTGGGTTCGAACGAACCTGTACGCCGAACCTAGAGATTTTAGCGAATTATGTGACTATGATTGAAACATCTTTTAACAATTTGGGAAGAGATGAGGTTGATTTAAAGGTCATTAGAGGGTTGTGTGCAAATGCTATTCCCTTCAGCGTTCTAAGAAATCCTCAGTTTATTGAGATGATAGCAGAGGGGCAATGTTCATGGAGAAAAAAGATTTTTATGTCCCTTCAGTTAATCGATTTTGCATTTGTTGTCCCCTTTCGTTTATTTTCACTCAAGTTGTCCCTCAACTCCCAATTTACCGGGTCACATTGTCCATTTTACCCATTGTAACCGGTCGATTTCCATAATGCTGACACGTGTCACAGGGGCCCGCAGACTGCCATTTTTTTTATCTTTCTTTCATTTTTCCTTTTTTCCTAGTTTAATTTCTAAAACTTTTTTTGAATTAAATAAATTCGTTTTATAATAATAAAAAATATAAATTGTCAAAGAAATATGTCAGTGTTGAATCTTTATTTTCTTGTGTTTTATTTTTAATATTCTGCCTAATTTCTAACTTTTTTTAAATTTAAATTTCTAATACCCTTATCAAATTAAATAAATGAGTGTTTTATTATTTTTCTACCTAATTTCTAACCTACCACATCGTGCTTTTCTTTTAATTACAATATGCTTGGGCCTTCCTCTTTCAGGCGGTGCTGCTTCTCGATCCAGCGACGTTGTTGCACAGTGGTCGTCCGGATCGGGCGATTCTCACTCCAGTAGCGAATTCTTCTCTCGAATCCCGATAGATCCGAGGTCCTCCGGCGACGAGCCTTACATGATGAGTTGTGATAGTGACAGCAGGAGCTAGCAAAGATGGCGTTGGCTCTGACGGCTTCTCCCCACCGCGTACCAATCATCTCGCTCCGGTAGCGCAATTCCTCTCCAGTTCCGGTTGTATCTAGCCGGATCTACTCCTCCTCAAGTCACATCAGTGGTATGGGTCTTGGATTTCATCTCTTTTCTTTTAGCACATAGAGAAGTCATCACCGCCGCTGCCTTTGTTGCTTGGTCGACCTTGGAACAAGCTTCTCCGTCCCCTTCTAGTGGTCGGCCCTCCACTGATCCAGCTGCGTGCTTGAGGCATATAACGACGATGAAGACCGCCTCCTCCACTGCAATCCACCGAGAAAGATTTTGCAATCAGGGCTGGAGGAATTCGAGAACTGGGTTTCGGGCACGGGCCCTGCCACTGGAAGGGGATCTCAGGCACGGAAGAGTTGTTGAAGCTAGCGGTCTCGAGCCAAACGCCGATGGTGACGTCGTGGGGGGGGTCTACTCAATGTCGAGAGGATGGTAATGATTTGTCTTCCCTCGTTGTTGGTAGTTGTTTGGTTGTTCTCCGGTTGTTAGATTGGATTTTTGTTTATTGATTTTGGTGGTTGCGTGAGGGAGGGGGGGTAATTGTGGTGGTCAAGAGAGGGAGGGGCCGACAGGAAGGAGTGAGAGGTAGGTATGGGAAGACTGGACGAGGATGATGATGAAGGGGGAAGAAGGGTGGTTCGAGAATGGCTAAGTGGGTGGTAGGGGGAGGCGGTCGTGGTTTGGGATTCAGGAGGGTTCGAGATTTGACGGTGGTGGTTGCGTAGTTGGGCGAGGAGAAGCATCAAGAAGTGGATAAGATGGTGGATTGAGCAAGTGCAGGCAATAGTGGCGGCGACGACATCAAAGGCAGCCAGCGGAGAGAGGGGGAGGAAGGGTGGGCATGTTTTTCTTTCAATGAATGTAGTTGGTTTACAAGATAAGATTCATCAGATTTGTCGAAAAAAATTCAATCAGTTTTGAAACTTAATATTTAGTTTTTTTATAAAATTTTCTAATTAAGTTTTTAGAATTTTTTTTTGGAAAAAAGAATAGAGAAAAAAATATTAGCTCGTGGGCCCCATGCAACATGTCAGCATAACTGCAATTAACCTACAATAGTGGGTAAAATGGACAGGTTGACCCGGTAAATCAAAAGTTGAAGGACACAATGAGTGAAATTAAATGAAGAGGGACAACAAATGCAAAATCGATAAAGTGTAAGGACAAAAAAAACTATTTACTCAATGTTCATTTATGCTGATGATTTTTCAGAAGTAGAGAAATCTGGAAACACCATTGCTGAATATCTACTCAAAGCAATTGAAGAGGTTGGGTCATCCAAGGTTTGGCAAGTAGTGACGGATGATAATGCATCAAAAAGTAAAGCAGCTGGGAGAGAAATAGAAAAGGTACACAAACTCATTTTTTGGTCTCCCTGTGATGTCCATTCTTTGAACTTAATTTTCAAAGATTTTGCATCAACTTTTAAATGGTTGGAAAATATTTATAAACAAGGAAAGTTTATTGCTAAGTATTTTCTTAATCATGGTCAAGCTTTAGCAATTTTTAGGACAAATTCAAAGCTTGAATTGTTAAAAGTTGCAAAAACTAGATTTGCATCAAATTATATCTTGTTGAAAAGATTACTGGATTGTAGAGAGGCTATTGCTACCACAGTTGTTTTAAATATTTGGAAGGATTGGGTGAAGCAAGGAGATGAAAATACAAGGATTGGTGGCTCTATGGTTGCTGACACTACTAGCAATGAAGAATTTTGGGAGGAAGTTGAGATTGTGATTAAAATAACAAAACAAATTTTGCTGTTGATTAAGTTCTGTGATGGTGAAGGACCAAAAATGGGTGAAATTTATGAGAAGATGGATAATATGCTGGAGAAGTATTGGAGATAGCAAAGAAGACCAAGTATTCAAACCATTCAAATAAGATGCAAGAAATTATATCAGAAAGGTGGACCAAAATGAATTATGTTATTCATGGTCTTGGTTTTGCATTGACTCCAAGATTTTATGATTCAAAGTACCTAGCACTTCCAGCTCCAGGAGGAATGTCTAGAAAAGCTCCAAATCAAGATAAAGAAGTTGTCAAAGCTGTGAAGGAAGCCTTTGCAAAAATAGCTGAAAGTCCACAGGAACAAAAGCTTTTGAGAGATCAATTTGCAACATTCCATACTAAAAGGGGACTTTGTGGATCACAAGAAGCTCTTGTCGACGCTATGACCATGGATTCTATTGATTGGTGGTCAACCTATGGTTCTGAAACTCCAGAATTGTCAGAGATAGCAGGAAAGGTATTATCTCAGCCTATCAGTAGTTCTTCAGCAGAAAGAGCATGGAGTACATATTCCTACATTCACAGTGTAAAAAGGAATAAGCTGAAGATGTTCCATGAAGTGACAGAGATTACTAATAATAAAAGACGCAAGGGAAAAAATATTATATAAGAAGCTGCTAAAAGAACTAGGCATGTATTTTTATTATTAATTAAAATAAGTATTTTATTTTTTATAATAGGTGAGGATATTATGCCATTTTTTTGTCACATGTGAGGAATTTATGTCGTACTTCATTGCGATAACATGATTATATTGTTGTTATATTAAAATAATGTGATCTTTTCGTTGGTTGTTAGGGGCTGGAGCCATGGAGGATAAAATGCTACTTCAACTAGGGTACTCGTGAATGAAGAAGTGCATCTTTTGTTTTCTTTTTGAGAATATACAATGCAATATTTTTAGAGATTTTATTTTGTTTTGAGATTTTATGTTGCAAGAATTTTTGGGAATTTTTAGTTCGGTGACCATGTTATTCTTCATTTCCTAAAAATATTTTATTTATAAATTGATGTCATGTTTTGAACATTTTATTTATAAATTGATGTCATATTTTGATGTATGCAAGTACCGGTCGTTTGATTTAAGCGTACCGCGTACCAAATTAGCGAACCGGAGAAGTATACCCCCCACTACCGAATTCTCCAAAGGTAGCGTTCAACGTATGCGTACGCGTACCACGTACTGGAGCATACGTATTATGTGACTATGGTCTCCATGGCCATGATGCTCGTTCCTATTCTACTGTTGTGTAGCAGTCTCTCTCTACAATCCACCATCGTGATAATGCTTGGTATCCCAATACTGGTATATTTTTAACCTTTTCTCCTTACTCTACCCCCCCTTAAGATAAGTGTTGATAATGGAACCTTATTATCCATTTCTGTTGTTGGGACTTCATAATTGCACACTTCCACTCATGTCTTTCCTTTACATAAAGTTTTATATGTTCCTTCCTTAACCAATAAACTTTTATCTGTTCGTCAACTTTGTCATGAAAATAATTGTGTTGCAGAATTTAGTGACCATAGTATTTGTTTTAAGGTTCTGAACAGATTAATAAGAGGAACTGCGTCAGTAGCATTATGTCACTGATTGCTTCATGCAGTTTTCGGTGCAGAGCTGGGAATTCCCTTTATGTTTGTTGAGAACTTCGAAGAAGCTTTCGTGACTGGTTTTCCCATTTGCAGTTTCAGTCCAATACAATAGCAATACAAACCATGTAAAAGTAACAATCAAACTCAAATTAAATATCACTGATCAAGCACCATTCAGTGGATATTTTTCTAACAAGGTTTTATATGCAAAAATAGAGATAACAAACATGAAGTTGCATATTATATGCATTGGCAATGTAATAACTAGTAGCAACTTCATATTACCAATGTCACAATAAACAATTTTGAGCTCACTTCTCGCTGTGATGATTTTTTGCAGTAAATAAAACAAAATAAATAACCAGTTTGATCAGAGAAACTACTGAACTAGTGTTGGGATTTGGGTTGCAATTGGACTTGGCCCAAGACAGACTTTTGCTTGAAGAAAAAGTAGGACAATTAATTTTGCTTGGAGTGTCCTCCAAGTAGTAGCTCTTTAGCTATTATAAATAGGAGGCTTTGTGTAAGTTTTATGTAGAGCTGCAAAGTAGTTGTGGGTGTGCGGCTATAGTAGAAAAAAAGAGTAATTTTTTCTTGGGAGGTTTGATGTACTAATATTTTTATATTAGTGAAGATAAGCAGTTCGTGGACGTAGGCAAGATTAAGGCCGAACCACGTAAAATTTTTGTGTCCTGTTTTATTTTTTGCGAATCTTTTGCAGTTTTCCCCAACAGCTGGTAGCGGAGCGCGGGTTCGATAAAGGTTCGCGATGGCGGTTTCAGGCACAAAGTTTGAGGTGGAGCAGTTCGATGGCAAGAAGGATTTCAGTCTCTGGCAAAGCAACATCAAAGATCTGTTGGTGCAGCAAGGGTTGATGAAGACGCTCTTTGGCAAGGAGAAGAAGCCAAAGGACATGAAGGATGAAGATTGGGAGGAGCTCGAGCAGCGAGCTGTCAGTACCATCAGATTAACTCTTGCACCAGAGGTGAAGTACAGTGTGATGGACGAGACAAGTCCGGTGGAGCTGATGAAGAAATTAGAAGATATTTATATGTCGAAATCACCCACAAATCGATTGTTTATGAAGAAAGAGTTGTACCAGTTGAAGATGCACGAAGGTACGCATGTTGTTGATCACATCAATATATTTAATAAGCTGATTAAGGAGTTGGGTAGTATTGATGTGAAGTATGAAGAAGAGGATAAGGCCTTGATGTTGTTGATGTCTCTTCCGCATTCGTATGATAATTTGAGGAATACACTGTGTGTTGGGAAGCAGACTCTTTCAGTTGCAGATGTGACAGTAGTGCTGATGGAGAATTTCAAGTTGAACCAGTCTAGTAGCAGTACAGGTGAAGATGTTGCCGTAGCAGAGGTTAACCGTGGCAGGGGTCCATCACGGTCTAACAAGTTTAGAAGAAATTCTAGATCTGGTTCAAGAGGAAGAGTTGATTACAAAGATAAGGAGTGCTACTACTGTCACGTGAAGGGCCATATCCAGTTTTATTGTGAAGAGATGAAGAAAGATATGGAAGAATTGAAGAAAAATTGCAAAAAGTCTGGTGAGACTGCGATTGTTGAAGATGATTCGGATGGTGATGCCTTCCTGGTACAAGAAGGAAAAGGTGAGCACAAAGTTGAAGATTCGTGGATTTTAGACTCTGCCTGTTCGTTTCATATTTGTGCAAATAAGGAGTGGTTTAGCAGTTACAAGCCTTGTAGTGATGGAGAAGTAGTAGTATTGGCAGATAATCATGAATTAAAAATTCATGGTATTGGTAGTGTGAAGATCAAGATGCATGATGGATTTATCAAGACTTTTGCAGATGTGAGGCACGTGCCGGAGCTTGGAAGAAATTTAATCTCCCTGGGTAGACTTGATTCGAGAGGATGTGGCTTTTCTTCTCGAGGTGGAACTTTGAAGGTTACCAAAGGCGCCTTGGTAATTATGAAGGGGGAATTGATGAAGAAGAACCTTTATAGGTTGATTGGAAGTGCAGTGAAGGGCAGTATGAAGGTTGAGGCTTGTGTAGTATCAGGCAGAGGGCAGAACTTTGTTGCAACCAACAAGAGGAAGGTTGGTTTTGCAATGATGGCTAGTAGCTGGGAAGATAGCCGTGTACCAACATGTAGAACACTCAAGCAGATTTGGATGAAGAAAGATGAAGTTGCGAAGATCACCAAGTCCAATTCAACCCAAGGTGGAGATTGTTGGGATTTGGGCTGCAATTAGACTTTGCCCAAGACAGACTTTTGCTTGAAGAAAAAGTTGGACAATTAATTTTGCTTGGAGTGTCCTTCAAGTAGTAGCTCTTTAGCTATTATAAATAGGAGGCTTTGTGTAAGTTTTATGTAGAGCTGCAAAGTAGTTGTGGGTGTGCGGCTAGAGTAGAAAAAAAGAGTAGTTTTTTCTTGGGAGGTTTGATGTACTAATATTTATATATTAGTGAAGATAAGCAGTTCGTGGACGTAGGCAAGATTAAGGCCGAACCACGTAAAATCTATGTGTCCTGTTTTATTTTTTGCGAATCTTTTGCAGTTTTCCCCAACAACTAGCATTTTTTTGTTTGCATAAAACAAAAGTCATTCCCAGAGCAATCCACCACTCCTAGCTTGTTTTCCTGATATAGAGTTAAAGGAAAACTAAGCTCTCTGTGTAAGGTATTATTCCTTGCACCGAACCCACCGATGGAAACTCCTGGATACCCCCATTCCCACCCATCTTAGACAGCATCTTTCCATAATAACTGATGAAGAAAAGCTCGCCATTGTTTCCAAAACCCGCAGGATAAAGTAGCCTATGCTGAAACGTGTGCAATTTCATCCCGGAGCTTTCATCACCGTACTCTTTCAGTACCCAGAAGTTATACTTACCATCTCTCCGACTCCATTCATTGAGGACTGCCAGATATGTTTTAGTAATGCCTAGGGTATTATTAGAGGATTTGGATCCTCTCCTGTACAGTATTCAACAGGAGAGATCCTGTTAAATAAATACCGTTGGCAACCAAATTTCTCAGGGAGGACTTATGCAACCAAATTTCTCAGTATTAAAATGAAATGACAGGATGATCCATTTTCTCCTGTTAGCAGTACTTTTTGCAAGCCAATGTGGAGCTCCGTTCAGAACTGGAGATATTTCATTGCCAGGTGTACAGGAATCGAAAGGACGAGTGCCCGGAACAATTGTTTCAATCCTCTTCCAGGAGTCAGTCCTTAGGGAATAAACATAGACCTGTTTTATACTACTGGTTCCAACAAGTCTGACAGCCCTGTAATCCTTGCTTTTATGGCTGAATCCAAAACCAAGGATGCAGTAAACCTTGCCCTGACACCAACCGGGCATGGATGGTACCAACAGTTGTTTCAATCTCCTAAGTGAAGGATTCCAGAGATATACATGGTAAACTTCAACTATCATGCACACTAATCCTAAGTACGAACGGATTAAGATTACTTCATCATATGGATTCAATTGCTCTCCGAGCTCCACCGGTGTTGGTGGTCCTCCAGGACTATTAAGTATTAAAAACTTCGACCCGTCATCCGCTGGCGACGTAGGCTGCAGGGATTCTGAACAGTGCGTATGAACAAGGTATGATTGTCTGGAGGCGGCTCTCCGGGACTACAAGGCCGCGAAAGAAGGTTGGTATCGGATCAATTGGAGCCATGATTTGGAGACGCTCATGAAGCGAAGCAGAATCCGGTGAAATCTCTGCTCATGAATGAATCCGGTGAAATCTCTGCTTCGCTTCATGAGCGCGTCCAAATCATTGCAAAATTTAATCAGGTACCATCCTTCTTTCTCCGCCGCCTTCCATTCAAAGAGAGCCGCCTCCTCCGCCACACAATCGTACCTTGCCTATAGGATATGCTATGAGACTAGTTGGAGGTTTCGGGGTCACATAGATTATTCACGTTCTTTCCGCCAATTTTTGGTACTCGATGATGGAACGATGTCATCGTCGTCGGTGGAGTATCCAGAGCTACAAAATCCCAACGGGGAAGTAATGTTACTACAAATTGGTTCATATAGCGAATTGGTTTGCTTACTAGTAAGAAGATGCGATGTCTATCTCTGGAATCCCTCGCTTAAGAAATTGAGGCACATTTACGGTGCTCGGTATTGGATAAAAAATACTTATTTCCATATAGGGTTTGGGTTCAGCCAAAGAAACAAGGATCATAGGGTGGTGAGGATTGTTTATGAGTTTAATCGCGATATCGGCGTAACTGACATTAAAGAGGTTTATGTTTATTCACTAAGCACAGACTCGTGGAAGAGGATTGAAGCATTCATTTTTCCGGTAGCACATTCGTTCTGTAGTAAATTCACAATCTTGAACGGAGCTACACACTGGCTTGCACTGGGTGTTGTTGATTCATGTGGAGAACAAATTATACTGTCATTCGATTTTGATAGGGAGAAATTTGGCCGGATAAGTTGTCCAGTTGAAGGTTCCAATACCCTTGCTGTTTCCAAAACATATTTGGTTGTCCTCAATAGAGGGAGAGATTCGGATACAGAATATAACCTGTGGGTATTGAAAGAGTACGGTGATGGAAGTTCCTGGATGAAACTGCACACTTTTCAGTATAGCACATTTCTGCTGCTTGTGGGTTCCGGGAACAATCGAGAACTTTTCCTTAGCTGCCAGGACTCTGAGAGGATGGAGCTATATAAGATGGACGAGAAGGGGCACATGCAGGAGTTGCCATTGGTGGACGATGTAGTGGAAGTAGTACCTTACACAGAGAGCTTAGCTTTACTTTGAACCTACGAATTGCTAGCTAGGAATGGGGCAATGATTGGGCAAGGGCAGCCGCGTCTAGAGAGAAGAGAAACAATGACTTGATGCTAGTTCACTAGTTTTTCTTATTAATCTGGTTATTTGTTTTGTTTTATTTACTAGAAAAGATCATCTCTGAGAGAAGTGAGCTAATAACTGTTTATTGTGGCATAGGTAATATGAAGTTGTTAATAATTATTACATTGCCAATGCATGCATGAATGAAACTTCATGTTTGTTATCACTAAGTGTTGCATATAAAAACCATGACAGAAAATTTTCCAATTAATGGTGCCCGAGTGATAATGTATTTTTCATTGTTACTACGGTTTGTATCTCTAAATCTGAGCCCGCAGCCGCAACTACAAGAAGCAAAATCAATGACAGAATGATATTTTTGCAGTGCTCTACTTATATCCGTTCAATTTAACTTGTGTGTTTTCTCTTTGGATTGTAATCAGTTTTGTTCAAGGCAATGTTCATATTCTTTTTTGGAAGGATGTGTTCAGGCTTGATTGTGTTCGATTGGGTTCAGCGTTATCTATCAAGAAAAATGATGAATAGGTTCGGACTCAGAATCTAATGAGAATGCTGATTGAACTCTAACTAACTAACCCAGCAACACAATTAATATTACAAATAGCAGCATCAAGGATCATAATTACATAAATATTAGCAGCATCAAGGATCATAATTACATAAATATTTCAAAAATATACAGACAGTGTGCTTTTAATTATTTACACCGCAGCTTCCTACGATCATAAATAGATCACGTGCATAATATTAGACAAGTAGAGGTAGAAGGGTGAGGCCAGCTGATCGTAGCTAGGGTGGTGACTGTGGCTATTATTTAGACGGATGACATCGTATGATCAGTTTGTTTATTTAGACAGACGACATATCAAACCTCCCCAGGTGGGTAAGAATTAGTATTACGATACCTAATTAATTAACTAATTAATTAAAATACCAATGTGGGGTTGGTCCAAGTGGTATGCGATTTAGTTCCGCTTATCCGAGGTCTCGAGACTTCGGCGTATGCAGGGAAATTTTCATTGAGAGACTCACACAACATACCCAAATGCACGACCTAGGTCCAACCCGATTAGTCGGGGCCGTTTGGGAAACCAAACAAAAATAATTAATTAAAACATACTCCACGTAACCTGATCCTACTGACATAATTACATTAGATTGATTTCAATCACAAAGCTTTTTTAGCTTTAATTTAGTTACCGATAAGGATGAAACAAGTGATAAAAGGAAAGAAAGAGTAAATGAGTATAATAGTATTTATGATTGACACAATTAGGTAATTGATCCCTATCCTTTGATATTAATTAATCTATCCTAAATTTCGTTTTCCCTTAATTAAAATCGTTAGTGGCTTCTTAACTAGCCCCTACAATTTAATTTTTGCAGTTTTTGTGTTTTTCAATATGGGTTTGGTTTAAAAATTACACACGCACCAGTTTTAGTAGGAGGTTTCATTTTCTATTTATTATATACTAAGAACAGAATTTCTCTCATGTGAAAATTATTTCCTACCAACTAAATCCAAGTGAAACTTTAATTTCAATGCACTTTTAAACTTCAACCCAATAATTGGATTTCCTTTCACCCACAAACTCAAATTTTCAATAACAACTTCTCTTGGGAGAGTACCATTCTGCATCTCAGAGTCTCCAAATTTTTTTAAAAATTGTTTTGATCCCTCCCATTGTAATTGGGACCATTTATCTCAACAATAAACATTGTTAAAAGTTGCTTGCATAATTCGTTTAAATATTGAGGAACAACCTTAACTATTTTCAATATTTATCGATATATTTTTTATATCTATTCATATTATTTTGGATTAAAATGATTATTGTTTTTGATTTGGTTTTGCCTACACTAAAAATTATTCCTGGATCCGTCCCTGCCCCGGAGCATTTAATTTGGTGTGGGCTTTGGAAGGGAAGGAATGAGCCCGTTTGTTGATTGATGTACTGGTCGTAGTGGAGCTGGTGGTACGTTTCGTGATCACAATGGGAACTGGAAGCATGGTTTTATGCATGGCTTGAGGCCCTGTAGTCCCTTTCTGGCAGAACTCTGGGTTGTCTTTGATGCACTATGCTATGCATGGAGACTAGGCATCACACAACTCATCAATGAAGTCGACAGTTTAGAAATCGTCTCCCAACTCAACAACAATGCGTCAGGGTCCCGGCACACAATCATGGACTGTGTTGAATAGTAGTGCGAATAGTGGAGTGGTTCTGTATCCCACATCACTTAGGAAGTGGAAGTGAGGGGTTAGAAAAGGATATAAATAAGACCCCTCACCTCTCTTTAGAATCATTCCAAAATTAGAGTATATTGTATCCTAACAATTGTACTAAATACTCTTCTTCTAGTAAAAAGAGCAGGCCCTTTTCTAGTGGTGCTCCGGAGGCATAGGTAAAATTGGCAGAACTCTGTTATCAATTTTTTGAGTGTGTTCTTTCTTTATTATTCCGCCTTTAATTTTCGCATTTGTTTATTTGTTTTGTATTCAACATTGGCCGGCTAAGCCGCCTTATCTCTTTCTTGGCTGGCAAAGCTGTCTTGTTTAATTTGTTGGCCGGCTAAGCTGCCTTTGCCAGGTATAGGTTGTGGCTGTGCAAGTGAATCCTGTCTAGGAGGCTGGGTTTTAAGTGAACCATTATTCTTCCAGTATTTCCTGGGGATTTATCTTGGAATGATAATTCTGTCTAAGGAGATAGGCTAGGCCATCTTTCCAGGGAATTATTAAATCAGTTCAATTCACTAGTTGTTTGTTGTAGTGGGAAAATTACAAGAGTTTCCCCAACAAGTGGTAGCGGAGGCGAAGGATCGTCCTTTGGGAAATTTGAAATTGTTGAATAGTATCTTTTGATTTTGTAATGGCGGAAGCAGGTTCAAAACAGGCTACATCAGGTACACAGTCAGGAGAGATGGCTTCCATAACCAGATGGTCGAGGATCCCAGTATCTAGTTCAAAGCTTGCTATGGAGATATTTGACGGTACCGGTCATTTTGGCATGTGGCAGTGTGAGGTCTTTGACTCGCTATTCCAGCAGGGACTTGTTGTTGCTATTGAAGAAGAGAAACCTGACGATATCAGTGACAAGAGCTGGGCCGACGTAAACAAGTTGGCATGCGGAACAATTCGATCGTGCTTGTCCAGGAAGCAGAAATATGCATTCAAAAATGAAGTTTCTGCACACAAACTGTGGAAGGCATTGGAAGACACTTTCTTGAAAGAGAGTGGTCAGAATAAGCTTCTGATGAAGAAGAGAATGTTCGAGTTCGAGTATCGACCAGGTTCTACAATGAATGAACACATCACTTTGTTTAAAAAGTTAGTAGCGGACCTGTTCAATTTAGATGTTGTATTTGAAGATGAAGACTTGGCTTTGATGTTGTTATCATCTCTTTCTGATGAATTCGAGCACCTAGAGACTACGTTACTTCATAGGAAGGAGAATGTATCATTGGAGGCTGTATGTTCTACTTTGTATAGTGACAAGTTAATACAACAAGATAAAGTGAAGAACAAAGCACCTGCAGCAGATGAAGCCTTAGTGGCTAGAGGACGACAGCAAGGCCAGTAAAAGAGGAGAAAAGAAAGATCCAAGTCAAGAAGCAAGTTGCCAAAGATGAGTGTGCCTTTTGTCATGAGAAAGGGCATAAGAAGAAAGACTGTCCGAAATTGAAAAAGAAGGGAAAGACTCCACAAGATGCAAATGTTGCAGAATGCAAGAGTGATGCAGAGTCGGATACTTCTTTGGTTGCTTGACCTTCAACATCACACGCTGATGAGTGGATTTTGGATTCTGGTTGCACCTACCATATGTGCCCCATTCGGGAATGGTTCTTTGACCTTGAAGAGCTCAAAGGCGGGGTTCTTTTCATGGGTAATAAAAATCTATGTAAAATAGCCGGGATAGGTTCAATCAAGCTGAATAATTATGATGGATCCAACAGAATTTTGAGAGATGTTCGATATGTTCTAGAGTTTAAAAAGAATCTCATTTCTTTGGGGGCCTTAGCATCAAAAGGCCTAGTTGTCACTATCCGAGATGGAATTCTTAAAGCAACATCAGGAGCATTGGTGATGTTAAAAGGCTTGAGGAAGAATAATCTGTATTACTACCAAGGTAGTACAGTAATTGGGGCAGTTGTAGCAGTAACTTCTAGAAGCAAGAAGGATGCAGAGGCAATGAAGCTATGGCATATGTGTTTGGGACATACTGGTGAAAAATCCTTGCAGATTCTTGCCAAGCAGGGATTGTTGAAAGGTACGAAGACTTGCAAATTGGAATTTCGTGAGCATTGTGTTCTGGGAAAACAACGAAGAGTGAAGTTTGGCACTACTATCCATAATACCAAGGGTATTTTTGACTATGTGCATTCAGAAGTGTGGGGACCTGCCAAGACTCCATCCCTTGGAGGTAGACACTATTTTGTCACTTTTGTTGATGATTTTTCCAGAAGAGTGTGGGTGTTTACAATGAAGAAGAAGGAAGAAGTGCAAGGAATTTTCCTTAAATGGAAAGCTTAGGTTGAGAACCAGACATGGAGAAAGATTAAAGTTCTCCGAACAGACAATGGTGGAGAATATACAAGTGATTCTTTCTTGAAGATATGCCAAGATTGTGGCATATTTCGGCACTTCACAGTCAGAAAAACACCACAACAGAATGGAGTGTCAGAGCGTATGAACAAGACATTAGTGGAGAAAGTTCGTTGTATGCTGTCTAATGCTGGGCTAGGTAGAAATTTTTGGGCTGAGGTTGTGACATATACTCAACATCTTGTTAATCGGTTGCCACATTCTGCTTTAGGTTGCAAGACCCTTTTAGAGGTATGGTCTGGGAAACCTGCTACAGATTATGATTCTTTGTGTGTGTTTGGCTCCACTGCATACTATCATGTGAATGAATCAAAGTTAGATCCACGAGCATATAAGGCTCTATTTATGGGTCTTAATGCTGAAGTGAAGGGATACCGTTTTTGGTGTCTAGAGGCAAAGAAGACTATTATCAGCAGGGATGTTACCTTTGATGAATCTGCCATGTTGACTAAGGTAAATCCAAAAGAAGCTGGTAGTACTTCACAACAGGTGGAGTGTGTATCAAAGCAGGTGGAGTTTGAGCCTACTATGGTGATCCCAACTATGAGCACCAATGGTGACTCTCCATTGATAGAGGAAGAGTCAAATGAAGAAGAGGTTCAAACCCAAGAACCTACGCAACAGTTTGAGTCAATTGCCACTAGTAGACCAAGACGAGAAAGGAGAAAACCAGAACGTCTCATTGAAACGGTGGCCTATGCACTTCCATTCCTTGATGATGTTCCTTTCACTTTTTTAGAAGCCATTCGGAGTTCTAAAAGTAGCAGTTGGAGATGGAATTTCTTCAGAAGAACAAAACATGGAAGTTGACACAACTACCAAAGGGAAAGAAGGCAATTGATTATGATGTTCCTAACAAGAGTAATGTTCGCTACATGGCAAGATTGGTGGCTAAAGGCTATGCTCAGAAGGAAGGAATTGATTATGATGAGGTATTTTCTCCAGTTGTGAAGCATTCCTCCATTAGAATTCTGTTGGCCTTAGTAGGACAGTTGAATTTGGAGTTAGCTCAACTTGATGTGAAGACCGCATTCTTATACGGTGACTTGAAGGAGGAAATCTATATGACTCAGCCAGGTGGATACAAAGTTGCTGGTAAAGAAAATTGGGTATGTAAACTAGACAAGTCATTGTACAGTTTGAAGCAATCACGAAGATAGTGGTACCAACGATTTGACAAGTTTATGTTGGATCAGAAGTACACAAGGAGAAAATGCGACCATTGTGTGTATTTGAGAAGACTACAAGATGGGTCCCACTTCTATCTACTCTTACACGTTGATGATATGCTGATAGCTCCAAAGAGCCAAGTTGAAATTGATACGTTGAAGGCTCTGTTGAGTAGAGAGTTCGAGATGAAGAATTTGGGAGAAGCCAAGAAGATTCTCGGCATGGAGATAAGCAGAGATAGAAAGGGAGGCATGCTATGGCTGAAACAAAAAGAGTATATGAAGAAAGAACTACAACGTTTTGGCATGAATGAAGGGTCAAAACCAGTAGGTACTCCGCTTGCTCTTTACTTGAAGCTTAGCAGTCAGTTATCTCCGCAGACAGATGAAGAACGAGAGTACATGGCAAAAGTTCCTTATGCCAATGTAGTCGGAAGCTTGATGTATGCAACGGTGTGTACGAGACCTGATATTTCACAAGCTGTTAGTGTTGTGAGCAGATACATGGATGATCCTGGCAGAGGTCATTGGAAAACTGTGAAATGGATTCTTCGGTATATCAAAGATACCGTAGACGTTGGCTTAATGTTTGAGCGGGATGAATCACTTGGTCAAGGAGTGGTTGGATATTGTGATTCTGACTATGCTGGAGATTCAGATAAGTGAAGATCAACGACGGGCTACTTGTTCACTTTAGCAAAAGCCCCTGTTAGTACGAAGTCTACTTTTACAGTCAACGGTGGCTTTGTCTACAACAGAGGCAGAGTATATGGCTATTAAAAAAGTTGTGAAGGAGGCAATTTGGCTTCATGGATTGCTCAAATACTTAGGGGTTGGTCAGAAACAATTTGTGATATATTCTGATAGTCAGAGTACTATTCATTTAGCAAAGAATCAAGTCTTTCATGCACGGACGAAGCAAATTAATGTTCGCTATCATTTTGTGCGGGAAATTCATAAAGAAGAAGAGATACTTCTACAGAGAATCCTGCAGATATGATGACCAAGGTGGTGACAAGGGCCAAGTGTGAACATTGTTTAGACTTGGTCAATATCCTGCACATTTGAGTTGGCGCAAGTTGGAAGCACCGCAGAGGCTTTTCTTTGTTTGATTTTGAAGATAGAGATTTGGTGGAACCACAAAAAACACCAAGGTGGAGATTGTGTTAGAAAATATGCCCTACGCTAGAGGGGGTTGAATAGCATATTGTGGACAAATAAAAAATTTGCAGGAATAAATACGGGATAAAAGAAAGAAGGAAAGACGACACCAGTTTTTTATACTGGTTCACACACAACTTGTGGCTAGTCCAGTCCTCCGAGTGACTCTCTAAAAGATTTCACTGTCTACGTTAAGCTTCCTGGTGCTTAATAAACCGTTTACAACCTGAGAATTCGAGTCACACAAACCTCAACACTCTTGCTTGAAGATACCACACTTCAAGACTTCTCACACAGAAAGAATACCTCTCCCTGTTAACTACAACAAGGGAACAAACTGTCACGCCCCGCCAAAGCGCGACCGGCCAGGTGCCATGCGCACCAATAGACATGCCACAGGGCACCCGTAGGCCTCACCGGTTCATGGGCAGAAGTTAGCCCGGTGGACATACTACTAGGCATTGCGCAACAAGAAAACGTCAGATTGATATATAGAGTACGCAAACACGTACAGCAACACAAGCCGTTACAAAACTCAAGCTTCAGCAAAAGGGGCTTTAGTTGCCTTATTCAAGACCTATTAACATCACATAAGTACATTTAGAGGTCCTAGGCTAAGCCTGCTCATATACCCATCATCTAACAGCCTGTCAGCTAGTGCCTCCCCACTCCAACTCACTTGTCCCGCGATTTCCCTAAAAACCAAAACAGTGGAAGGGGTGAGTCCACGGCTCAACAAGTATGTGGCTCACACAAGCAAACATCCAGATTGCCAATAAGGCTCAACAAACAGTTCATCCAATAGCAAGGCTATCATAACAACCAAGCGGTTACCGCCATCGCAAGGTCCAGCGATACATATATATGTAGCTGCGTTACTTATATTATAGCATCAGTGTAAATGCAATGTATGCAATGAATGAGTATGCACGTACTTAGCCCATTATGGGCACATCATCCTGTCTTAGCCAAGGCTTTCAGTATCATCTTATTGCACCATGGGTGCAATAACAACCAAGCATATGGGCCATCTGCCCAGCCTATTTAACATCACCAGAAATCACAAGTATGTAACCCCACACTTACACTAAATCAGGCCTCACTAGGCTCTTCTCCTTCTTTGGGTGCACCTTCTGTTTTAGCACCTGCCCACACGTAAAATCACATTAGTAGTGAGCACAACAGCATCTAAGCAGCAACACATTAAGTGAAAGCATTCACAAACAATAGCCTAAGCATTGGTGCGCCTATTGGCTCACTAGTTGGCCACCCACAGAATTATTGGTGCGCCAACAGAGCCTATTGGTCACTTGTGGTACCAATTGCGCCCCAATTCAATCAATTAACACCCTCAAGCAACCAGTGACCCTTCTCACGATTCAAGCCCTAAACAACATAACATCAGACCACCAACAAAACCAAGGTTCTGCTCTGCCCAGGCTAACAACATACTTGACCAGCCAATTGGCACCCAGAGTGTTAGAATTACCAACCTTTGCTCTCCTTTTCCTTCCTTAGCTGCAAGAACCAAAGATTTCAGTCAAGCACTCCTCCCCTTATTGTTTGCACGAAATTGGGAGAATGAAAGGTTGAGCTGCTTGCTTTGTCTGATAAAGGCAGAGGCAAGCAGGTGACTAAGTAGCCACTTGCTGCGTTTGCACCAAGGTCTGCCACCTAGCCAAGCTGCTCCCCACCTCCTGCTTATTTTGTGCTAGCACACCCAGGCCACTTGCCTTGAGTCTGATCCTGCTTAGCCATTAGTTAATCCCCCATTAGGTTTCTTAGCCCTCACTAATCACCGCCTAAACCCGATTACCCGCCAAGCGCACCAAAGCGCACCAACGGGCTCTCGGGCGCACCAATTGCTAGCCAACAGTGACCAAATGTTGGCCAGCCCATGCCAACTACTAGTCAATGGTACTGGCTCCTGTCCTCAACATTCCACACCATCAAGTAAATATTTCAGGCCTGAATTACACGGGTCATCACACAAACCTTCCTTAAACTGTATGACAACAATTGCAACACTCAAAACAAAAACTCTCTCAAAGAGTGGATATTGAGCAACAATGTAAGAACAATAAGGCAACTCTCAATTCTCAAAGGTATTGGCTCATAAAAACTTATATGAATGTATACCAATGAAAGCCTGATGTATGGAGAGTTGATCTGTTTTTAAAGAGAGGTTTAACACCTCTATTTATAAGTCTGAAAACTTAAATAGCCATTGGGAAAACATTCCAAAACACCTTTTGATAAAATAACATTAGAGGTTGAAAAAGGTTTCTGATCATAACACACAACATCGATGTTTAGCCAGTAGAATGTGAAATTTGCTTCCAACGCTCACAAGAATATCGATGTTTATCAAGAGAACATCGATGTTTTGAGCTTTTGTAAAAACATTTTAAAGGCTGCAATCATCAGAACATCGGTGTTGGCAAGGTAAACATCGATGTTTTTTTTTGCTTCTGACAAAAACATTTTAAATGTTGCGATCATCAAAACATCGATGTAAACATCGATGTTTTTTGCTTTTGCGAAAAACATTTTAAAGGCAACAATTAAAAGAATATCGATGTTTGACTAATGAACATCGATTTTTTGAGCTTCTGCCAAAACCATTTGAAGACTATTTTTGACAAGTCATTTGAAACCAAATAACATCGATGTTGGGAAATCAAACATTGATGTTTAGAGCTCATGATTGATAATAATGCTATTTTGATGCATGTAAAAGAAATGGTTTCGTTTGAGCTAATATCTTAGAAGATTTTGAGTGTTAACCTTGTACAATTAAGTTCTTAAATCTTCTAGATTTTCACTTCCAAGTCTTGTGCTCTACGTCTCATCAATTTGTGCTCTTGAGTGATTTCTTTTTGCTTCGAGTTCGTCGTCATTTTGAATCAAGGTCGGTTTATCAATATCAAAACCTGTATGAGACAAGGAGGCATTTAGCAGTTCTAAGAGTTTCTCCCTTTTTGATAATGACAAACAAAGAAGAGTATATGTCAAGTGTATTCGTTTCGAAATGAGGTTAATTCCCCCTAACTTGTTAATTCCCTCTAACTTGATGCATACTCTTTAATCTCCCCCTTTTGGCATTAGCAAAAAGAATAGCAAAAGAGACAAAATCAAATTGAAGAGACATAATAAACTAATAATGGCAAATTGAGGATCAAATATAAGAGACATAATTAAAAAAACAAAAGAAAAGGGATCAGAAAGTTGGGCTCAAGTTCCCGTCATCGTCTCCGGATTGCTGCCCAGCAAGGTCTTCTTCTTCTTCATTATCGTCATCTTCCTCATCATCCTCCACATCAATGGGGTCACCGTCCGCATTCTCGTTGAAGGTCTCATCATCATCATCATTCTCAGCTTCAAAGTTGTATCATGAAGCGTTGTGTGATATGGCAGAGGCGAGTGGTTGACACGGGCAAAGTAAGACCGAAGAGAGTGACCCTGCCTTTGAACCTCCGTGTCAATCCTCTCAATTGCTCAGCCCATGCTGGTGATGCTTAATTGTAAGTTGTGGATGGAGTCAGCGATGGAGTCGAGTGTGGCTGTAGAGGTTCGGCCAGGAGAAGTGGATGCTCGAGAACCTTCTGCTCGGATTGGCCTTCGTGCTTCCTCGGATGGTCCGACTCGGAATGTGGCATCATCTATCGCCCAAACCTTGGAGTGAGGAACCTGAGCGCCTATACAGGGATCAACACCTGCATTCATCAAAATATCCAACACCAAGAAAGAATATGGCAGTGGATGCTCGTTGAATGGGGATGCATATTCTGACATATGCATGAGCACAAATCGTGCCCAGTTGATTGGAGCACCGTGGATGATGGCATGAAGAACCTTCTCATCTTCGATGGACATTGTCGTGTGATTACCAACTCTGGGTTTTATCACCCGGGTGAGAAGGTAGAAGACGACTCGGTATTCCAGGTTGATGGAATGAATTATTAGCCTTCCAGAGCGATTGCGATCAATCTTCGTGAAGCCTAGCTCAGTTAGAATAGTGGCTTTGTATTTTGTGAGCCAATGCTCACCCCCATAAGATGAGATATCCTCACCCTGGTATGGCAGTTCGGCAAGCATCCCGAAGTCTTCCAAAGTCATTGTTATGGACACTCCTTTGACGTGAGTATAAAGAACATCGCCATCTCGGTAGAGAGTAGAGTAGAATACTCGTATGAAATTTGCACTATACTGGAAGTGCCTTCTAGTCACAATCTCCCACAATCTGGATTCCTAAAGATGTCCTTCAATTTTCTTGTACTTCTTTTCTTTTGGGTAATCCACCAGAAGGTAACAGTGAGGTGCGATTGCACGTTTGGCGAAGATGCTCTGAAATTGATTGAGCTTGTTTTTGAAAGAAAACCAAACAGTAGTTCCTTCTACAACAAATTGTGGAGCTGAGCTTGAGGATCCTCCTCTTTTCTTTGAGTGTTTTTCCTTCATGCGAGATTTTCCTTTGGAAGCTTTCTTTCCACCTACCATACTTTGAAGGAAATGAGAAGGTAGATGGAATTTTGAGAAAAGAGTTGAAAGAATGATGAATGTAAAGTGTGGAAAAGAGAAAGAGGACATGTATATATAGATGGAGGCCAAAATATAGCTGTTGGAGCGTTGAAGTCATGCTCCAACGGCTATTTTTTTGAAAAATAACGGTGAAACATCGATGTTTGGTTGGGCAACATCGATGTTTTAACCTCTCTGGATTGAGTTTTTAATGACTCCAACGGCAGAACATCGATGTTTTGCTTCTGCAATATCGATGTTGTGAAGGTTCTGGATTGAATTTTGCTTCATGAACATTGATGTTTTGACACGAAACATCGAAGTTGTAATCATTCTGTCCACGGCTGAAATCTCAATTCTTTGAACATCGATGTTGTTGCCCTGAACATCGATGTTTTTGCCTTACTGTCTAATTTTGTGCGTGCAGAAATTCATCCAACATCGATGTGGTGGATTTCAGCATCGATGTTTGCTTTCAGCAAGTCTTATTCCTCCTTTCTTTTGGCCTAAGTAAGGGGTACCTGCAAAACAAACTTAGAAGAGCCTCCAATGCTCAAGTTAGCAATAGTTAATACAATAAAATGGTACTATAATGCACAAATTAAATCATTGTAGAGTCAAGAATTCCTAGTTCACTTCGAATACGGAAGAATGACTCTTTCTCTAAGGGTTTTGTAAAAATATCCGCTAGTTGAAATTTTGTGTCAACAAATTCAATAGCTACATCTCCCTTGAGAATATGATCTCTAATGAAATGATGCCTAATGTCAATATGCTTGGTCCTTGAATGGAGAACGGGGTTCTTCGTCAAACTTATGGCACTAGTATTATCACACCTAAGAGAAACATGATTGACATTAAGACCATAATCCTCAAGTTGTTGCTTCATCCAAATGATTTAAGCACAACAACTTCTAGCGACAATATATTCCGCTTCGGTGGTAGATAATGCTACACTAACTTGTTTCTTACTAAACCATAAGACTAAGGAGCTGCCAAGCAAGTGACATGTCCCACTTGTACTCTTACGATCTAGTTTACACCTTGCAAAATCTGAGTAGGAGTAACCTATAAGTTGTTTTGTAGAGCCTTTGGGATACCAAAGTCCAACATTTATTGTGCCAACAAGGTATTTCATAATTTGTTTTATTTCCTTTAGATGTGACTTTTTAGGAAAGGATTGATACCTTGCACATAGATAAATACTAAACATAATATCTGGCCAACTTGTTGTTAAGTAAAGAAGAGATCCGAACATACCTCGATACCTTTTGACGTCTACTTCCTTACCTTTTTCATCCTTATCTAAGTGCTCAGAGGTGCTCATCAGTATGGCCATTTCCTTTGATCCGTCCATTTCAAAGCGTTTGAGCAATTCCTTGTAATACTTTGATTGAGAGATGAATGTTCCTTCCTTCATTTGTTTGACTTGTAAGCCCAAAAAGAAGGTTAACTCCCCCATCATGGACATCTCAAATTCACTGGTCATCATGTCAGAAAATTTCTTGCACAAGGATACATTAGTAGCACCAAAAATAAAGTCATCTACATAAATTTGTATCAAAAGGATGTCATTGTTTTTATTTTTGATAAAGAGTGTAGTGTCAACCTTCCCCCATTTGAACCCATTGTCCAAAAGAAATTTACTGAAACGTTCATACAAGCTCGGGGATCTTGCTTAAGACCGTAGAGTGCTTTTTTGAGCTTGAAGACATGGTAAGGAAATGCATGATCTTCAAAGCCTGGGGGTTGATCAACATACACTTCCTCTTGAACGAAACCATTTAGAAATGCACTCTTAACATCCATTTGGTATAGTTTAAAGTTCAAAGATGATGCAAAGGCAAGTAATAAACGAATAGCTTCTAAACGTGCAACTGGTGCATATGTTTCTTCAAAGTCTATCCCTTCTTCTTGATTATATCCTTTAGCTACTAGCCTAGCTTTATTTCTAGTGATTATTCCATTTTCATCTAGTTGATTACGAAACTCCCATTTCGTACCAATTATCATATGATCATCGGCCTTGGAACCAATTCCCAAACATCATTTCGTTTGAATTGGTTTAGCTCCTCTTGCATAGGGGACTCCTCAATAGTTAAAGTACATTTATTGAAGACTCTATATGCCATACTACGTAATGAATAAGCAAGAAAAATGCCTTCATCAGATTTTGCATCAAATTTACCCAAATTATCTTTCCCATTATTGTGAACAAAACATTTACATCCAAAGATACGAAGATGGAAAATGTTAGGCTTTCTCCCCTTGTATAGTTTATAGGGCGTTTTCATGAGTATTGGTCTAATGATTGCACGGTTTAACACGTAGCACGACGTACTCACTGCATCTGCCCAGAAATACTTGGGAATTTTTGCCTCATTGAGGATAGTTCTTGTCATTTCTTCATGACACCGATTCTTAC
The DNA here is from genome assembly GCA_028386065.3 of Turnera subulata. Classification (NCBI taxonomy): domain Eukaryota; kingdom Viridiplantae; phylum Streptophyta; class Magnoliopsida; order Malpighiales; family Passifloraceae; genus Turnera; species Turnera subulata. The sequence continues at coordinate 58,683 of JAKUCV010004124.1, read as the reverse complement.
GTTCTACAACGCCATATTGTTGTGGTGTTCGAGTGCCCAATGCCATATTCATCACATAAATTTGAAAATTGATTATGTTCAAATTCCCCTCTATGATCACTTCTAATGCAAGCAATTGAAGAACCTTTTTCATTTTGAACTTTCTTAAGAAAACTCTTGAAAACATTAAATGCCTCACTTTTGTGAGTAAGAAATAATGTCCAAGTGAATCTAGTGTAGTCATCAACAACTACAAAGGCATAATAGTTGCCTCCAAAGCTTTTGATTTGTGAAGGACCAAAGATATCCATGTGCAAAAGTTGAAGCGGTCGATACGTTGAAACAACGTTTTTGGATTCAAACAAAGTCCGTACTTGCTTTCCCTTTTGACATGCATCACAGATAGAATCCTTCTCAAATTTGATCTTTGGAATGCCAACTACTAATTCTTGAGAAACTAATTTGTTCTAAAGTTTCATATTGACATGAGCTACTCTACGATTCCATAGCCACATATCATCCTTTTTACTCATGAGATATTTTGAAAAGTTTGATGAAGAATTTTCTAAGTTAACCATATAAATCTTGTCAATTCTATCACCATGTAGAATGATCTTATCATCACTAAGACGTTCTACGGTGCATGACTTAGAATCAAAGATCACACGATTCCTCTTGTCACACAATTGACTTATGCTCAAGAGGTTATGCTTAAGACCTTTAACAAGTAAAACATTATCAATGGAGGAAGATTCATTTTTACCGACCGAACCAATGCCGATGATCTTTCCTTTGTTGTTGTCGCCAAAGACAACCTTTCCTCCATTAGATGGCCTTATTTGTAAGAACTTGGGTGCTTCTCTGGTCATGTGCTTGGAGCATCCGCTATCAACGTACCAAAGTACACTTGATGCCTTCAAGCATACGTACATAAGCAATTCAATGAGTTTTTAGTATCCAAACCATCTTGGGTCCTTGAGTGTTAGAGGCATAATAGTAGTGAGCTTCTTCTTGTGCCCAATGCCTATGCCTAGTGAAGCAAATAGGAGCTATATGTCCTATTCTATTGCAATAATGACAAATGACATTTGGATTATGCATTCTCCTAGGTTGATAGTAATTACTAGGTTGTCTATACTTTTTTACTCTACTGGTCTTGTAATCCTTTGCTTGAGCCTTAGGTTTCCTAGGTTTAGGCTCAAATTTCTTCCTTATAGGTTCATTCTTAAAACCTAGTCCATGCTTAGTCGATTGGAAGTTATCTAGAATAGAACTCAAGTTCTTATGAGGGGTATTGAACTTCTTTAAAGTAATTTTGAGTTCTTCAACTTGTTTCTTTAAAGGTTTACATGACTCTCGGGTTTTTTGGCACTTCTTTTTCTGAAAATTTTTTTTCTTCCTTTAGTTTTTCGTTTTCACTAGATAACTTCTCAACATCTTTCCCTAATATCGTAAGTTGTTTCTTTAATTCTCTCCTCTTCATCGCTGTCGATTGACTCATCCCCGGAATCACCTCCCCAAGAGATATACGCCTGATGCTTCTTATAAGGCTTCTTTTCCTTGCCTTCCTTTGCTTTAGGGCACTTGGGCGGACCCATAGCACTTGGGCGGACCAGATTGCTTCCTTCCTTTCTTTTCAAATTCTTTTCGCATGAACTTGTGGAATTTTCGGTTGACTAGTCCGAATTCTTGATCATCCTCACTGGAGTCTATCTCGGTGAGCTCTTGGGTCGTGGAAGTTGAAGCCTTCAGAGCTAAATCTTTCTTCTTTGGTTCCTATATAGAGGGTTTAATAATAGTAGATTCAAAAATGAGAAGGTTACCTCTAAGCCCACCAATGGTTGTGTTTGAAGTCCCGATGTTTTCGTAAATTACGTCGGCTTTGGAACGCCATTCGGTAGTGAGGCTTCTAAGGACTTTTCTGACCAAGTCCCTATCGAAGTAGACTTTCTTCAGAGCATGAAGGTTGTTCACGATTTTGAAGAATCATTCAAACATCTCCTCGATCTTCTCGTTCTCCTTCATTCGAAAGTGTTCATATTCGGCGGTGAGAGAGTTGATCTTGGCCTCACGAACTTGATCGGTTTCTTCATAGGTAATTTCCAGCTTGTCCCTTATGTCCTTGGCGGTAATGCAGTATGAGATTTTTCGGTAATCATCTGGGTTAACTGCACAATAGAGCAAGTTGATGGCCTTGGAGTTGTTTTCAACCTTCTTGATATCAGCGTCGTACTCTGCCTCCGTCTTTGTCACGGTGGCTTCTCTGACCTTCTTCGTTGGGATTTGCTCTCCGTTCTTTATTGTTTTCCAAAGAGCATAGTTGTTGGATTGGATGAAGATTCTCATCCTCTCCTTCCAATATGTGTAGTTGGTGCCATCGAAGAGAGGTAGACGGGTGGTGGATTGTCCTTCAGCGATTCCTGCATACAAATTGCTTGAACAAGCCATGGATGATTCCTCTCAAATGGTTAAGTCTTTCAGAGAGTTAGACTCCACTACCAATTGTTAGAAAATATGCCCTACGCTAGAGGGGGCGTGAATAACGTTTTATGGACAAATCAAAAATTTGCAGGAATAAATGCTGAATAAAAGAAAGAAGGAAAGACGACACCAAATTTTTATACTGGTTCACACACAACTCGTGCCTAGTCCAGTCCTCCGAGAGACTCTCTCGAAGATTTCACTATCTATGTCAAGCTTCTGGGTGCTTAATAAACCATTTACAACCTGAGAATTCGAGTCACACGAACCTCAACACTCTTGCTTGAAGATACCACACTTCAAGACTTCTCACACAGAAAGAATACCTCTCTCTATGAATTACAACAAGGGAACAGACCTCCCTTAAAGTGTATGACAACACTTGCAACACTCAAAACAAAAACTCTCTAAAAGTGTGGATATTGAGCAACAATGTAAGAACAATAAGGAAACTCTCAATTCTCAAAGGTATTGGCTCATAAAATCTTATATGAATGTATATCAATGAAAGCTTGATGTATGGCGAGTTGATCTGTTTTTAAAGAGACGTTTAACACCTCTATTTATAAGTCTGAAAACTTAGATGGCCGTTGGGAAAACATTCCAAAACACCTTTTGATAAAATAACATTGAAGGTTGAAAAAGATTTCTGATTATAATGCCACAACATCGATGTTTAGCATCACAACATCGATGTTTAGCAAGTAGAATATGAAATTTGCTTCCAACGGTCACAAGAACATCGATGTTTATCAAGAGAACATCGATGTTTTGAGTTTCTGCCAAAACATTTTAAAGGCTGCGATCATCAAAACATCGATGTTGGCAAGGTGAACATCGATGTTTTTTTTCGCTTCTGCCAAAAACATTTTAAAAGCTGCGATCATCAAAATATCGGTGTAAACATCGATGTTTTGAACTTCTGCCAAAACCATTTGAAGAGTATTTTTGACAAGTCATTTGAAACCAAAGAACATCGATGTTGGGAAATCAAACATCGATGTTTAGAGCTCATGATTGATAAAAATGCTATTTTGATGCATGTAAAAGAAATGGTTTCATTTGAGCTAATATCTTTTGAAGATTTTAAGTGTTAACCTTGTACAATTAAGTTTTTAAATCTTCTAGATTTTCACTTCAAGTCTTGTGCTCTTCTTCTCATCAATTTGTGCTCTTGAGTGATTTTTTTTTTGCTTCGGGTTTATCGTCATTTTGAATCAATGTCGGTTTTTCAATATTAAAACCTGTATGAGACAAGGCATTCAGCATTTCAAACAGATTGTTGAATAGTAGTGTGAATAGTGGTGTGATTTTGTATCCCACATCACTTAGGAAGTGGAAGTGCGGGGTTGGAAAAGGCTATAAATAAGACCCTTCACCTTTCTTTAGAATCATCCCAAAATTAGAGTACGTTGTATCCTAACAATTGTACTAAATACTCTTCTTCTACTAAAAAGAGCAGGCCCTTTTCTAATGGCGCTCCGGAGACGTAGGCAAAATTGGCCGAACTCCGTTATCAATTTTTTGAGTGTGTTCTTTCTTTATTATTCCGCCTTTAATTTCCGCATTTGTTTATTTGTTTAATATTCAACATTGGCCGGCTAAGCCGCCTTATCTCTTTCTTGGCTGGCAAAGCTGCCTTGTATAATTTGTTGGCGGCTAAGCCGCCTTTGTTGGGTATAGGTTGTGAATTAAAACACTGTGCAAGTGGGTCCTGTCGAGGAGGCTGGGTTCCAAGTGAATCATTGTTCCTCCAATCTTTTCTGGGGATTTATCTTGGAATGATAATTCTGTCTAGGGAGATAGGCTAGGCCATCTTTCCTTGGAATTATTGAATCAGTTCAATTCACTAGTTATTTGTTGTAGTGGGGAAATTATCCGAGTTTTCCCAGCAGTATTCACGAATTCTTGAGAAGAAACTGGACGGTCTCCTTACAACACTACTACCGCGTGAGAAATTTTGTGGCTGACAAGTTAGCCAAATATAGCTTATCTGTGGACGATATCTTTTGATGAACCACCTGAATTTTGTCTTCCCTTGCTCATTGCTGATGCTACGGGTGCAAGTCTACTAAGGGAGTTTACCATGTAATTTTCGGTTAATATAACTTCATTCACCAAAAAAAGGTTATTGCCAATCATGCAGAACAACATGGTCTTGAGGGCGTCGTTCAATGGGACAGCGAGTATAGATCTCATGAGCGGAATGAGTTCGCCTTTCCCAATCTAGACTGGCCGCCCCTTTTCCATAGACTTCCGCCGGGTCAGGGCTAAACAACTCCATCACCTAGCTCAAGGCTCTTAGCAGCCTTCACCCATCCATAGACTTCCGCCGGGTCTTCTTTCGTCTGCGTTAAAAACTTAGACATCAACACTGGCCACCACTGCATTCTCAAATACTCCGTAGCACAAGGTTGCCTGTCCATAACGCCCAGGAACAACTTGGTTCCAAACATTTCCAACTTCGTAAGGGTTCCAGCTGATCTGCTGGTTGACCACTTCATCATCTGGGGAGGCATTAACATCCTTGTCCATCAGGAGGAGATCAATAGTGAAATAGTTGTTTGCGGAGAAAAGGCTGGACCCTATAAGCAAAAGCGGGCCATATTTCTGTCGATTGAAGTGATCAAGCTGTAAAGCTAAGTGTTAGTGGAGCTGTTAGTGTGTGATCAAGCTGTAAATTGACCCTACTCAATTATTCAAGAATGTTAGTTGGAGTTGATTATTGTGTTGTGTTAGTGCAACCCTGAGTGTTGCCTGAGTTGTATTGTTTCCACTAAGTATTGTTTCATTATGAGCATCTTAGGAAAAGATAGTGTGAGTTGTCATGTTTAGTGGATTTATGAGCTGTCAAAGCTGTATTATAGGCTGGTTTTCTGCGTATAAATTTGAGTCTTGTAATCAGTTTTAATCAAGTGAAATGAAAGTACATTGAGTGTTTTTTCACTTCACAAAGTGTTCCTTGACTTGTTCATTAAGTGTTCAAGCCGAGAAGTTGAGAGATTTGAGAGAAAATTAATGCAACAGTAACCAAGAAAACCAACTTGAAGTTTTGCAGAATTTCTGGAAATTTCCCACCACAACATCGATGTTATAATCACAACATCGATGTTATAGTCGTTCTGCCGGATTGTTTTGAAGCTGCTATCCAACAAACATCGATGTTTTGATTACCAACATCGATGTTCTAGGAGCTCGGCAAAATTTTTTGAAGCCCCGAATTCAGTAAACATCGATGTTTTAGTTTAAACATCGATGTTCTAAGCATTCAGCAGAATTGCTTGAAGTTCCAGTAGCCTCAAAACATCGATGTTATTGATTCAACATCGATGTTCTTGAGCTGAAGTTCCTTTCTTTGAGAAATAAAAGCCAACAATTGGTAGCGGAACATGTTCCTTCTTTCAGGCCTGTTCTAACTTACTGAAACCACTACAAATTAGCCCCAAACACCTACCTAAACACCAAACCACAAAATGAATACACAACCAGCAAATAGAACCATTTCATCCTTACCCCTACCACCTGTTTTTGAAGGAGAAAACTACAACTATTGGGCTATAAGGATGAAGTCCTTCCTTGTAGCTAATGGTTTGTGGTTCTTGGTAGAAGAAGGCTTTACTGAAGAAGAAGACATTGAAGAAATGTCTGTGAATCAATTGAGAACATATAATGATCAATTGCAAAAACACAATACTGAAATTTCATTTATGTTCTCCTTGGTTTCAGAGGACATTTTCCCTTTGATTGTAGGAGCTACAACAGTCAAAGAAGCATGGGAGATCCTTGAGAAGCAGTTCAGAGGTTCCAAGGAAACAAGGCAAACAAGGGTGCAATCTTTGAGAAGAGAATTTGAAATGTTGAAGATGTCAGAAGCAGAAACAATAAGGTAGTATGCTTCAAAAGCTCAAAGCATTGTCAACAAAATCAGGTTATTTGGAAAATTGATCCCTGAGGTCAGAGTAGTTGAGAAAATTCTCAACACGGTTGTTGATAAATTTGAAGCAAAGGTAGCTGCAATTGAAGAATCAAGAGACATCATAGAGATGTCGGTTCCAGAATTAGTTGGTAAGCTAGAAGCTCATGAGCAAAGGCATGGGAGAAAAATTGAAGCTGGGATTGAGAAGGCTTTTCAAGCCAAGCAGAAAAATATCAACAACAACAAATTTGAAGCCAAGCAAAAACCAGCACCAAACACAAACAAGAACCAGAAGGAGGCCTCAAGTTCACAAACCGTTTTTCACCTTGTAAATACTATGGAAAAACAAATCACTTGGAGTAGAGGTGCTGGAAAAACAAGAAGTGTAATCTCTGTCACAAAATTGGACACATTGAACGTTTTTGCAGAGCTAAACAAAATGGAGAAAATCAAGCCCTACAACAAGTGCAAGAACAACCACAAACAAGGCAACAAGCTCAGCCAGTTGTAGGAAATCAACAAGAGTTCATGTTCATGGCGAGTGAGAATTCACAGAAGCAAGAAAATGGTGTTTGGTACATTGACAGTGGTTGTACTAGTCACATGACGGGAAGTTCAAAGTGGTTCTTGGACTTGGATGAATCAATCCGTGTGGAAGTCAAGACAGCTGATGGTGCCATCCTCAAATCCAAAGGAAGAGGTACTATTTCTATAAACTATGATGGAGTTAGCAAATTCATTAAAGATGTTTTGCTAGTTCCTGGATTGAAGCATAATCTTTTGAGCGTGCCTCAAATGACTAGAAATGGGTACAAGGTAAACTTTGAAGATGATTGTTGTGTGATCTCGGTGAATGGTAAAACTATTTGCAAAACAAAAATGAAGAACAATGCATTTCCTATGAACTTGAGCATGCATGATGAGAAGGTAAATGAATGTGAGGTAGATGAAAGTAACTTGTGGCATAGAAGATATGGCCATGCTAGCTTGCATTCCTTGAAACTTGCTGCACAAAAGGAGTATGTCAGAGATTTGCCTCCAATACAAATTCCTGGAAAAATTTGTGAGCCATGCCAATTGGGAAAGATGCATAGAGAGTCATTTCTGGCTGCTGCAGAAAGAAGAACCTTAGAGAAGCTGGAGTTGGTGCACACCGAACTTTATGGTCCAATGCACACACCTTCCTTGAGTGGTAATCTCTATTTCATGCTATTCATTGATGATCTAACTCGCATGACATGGATTTACTTCTTGAAGAATAAGTTGGCAACCTTGGAAGTTTTCAAGAAATTCAAGAGCATGGCGGAAACTCAAAGTAGTTGTAGATTGAAGAAGCTGAGATCAGATAGAGGGGGAGAAATCATTTCAAATATGTTTAAAGATTTTTGCAACTCAAATGGAATTGTTCATCAATTAACAATACCATATTTCCTCAATAGAATGGTGTGGTAGAAAGGAAGAACAGGACAGTGATGGAGATGGCAAGAAGCATGCTTGCGGAGAAGAAGCTTCCTCAAAGTTTTTGGGCAGAAGCTACCTATACGGCTGTCTATCTCATCAATAGGCTACCAACAAAGTCAGTTGATGGAATGACGCCTATTGAAGCTTGGACTGGTAAGAAACCAACAGTTAAGCATATTAAAGTGTTTGGTTCTCTTTGCTATGTTCATGTTCCAGATGAAAAGAGAAGGAAGCTGGATTACAAAGCTGAAAGGGGAATACTTTTGGGATATAGTAGTCAATCCAAAGGCTAAAGGGTATTCATGGTTGACAATGAGAGGGTAATCACCTCAAGAGATGTCAAAGTGGATGAAGATGCTTATTGGGATTGGAAAGAAAAGATGGTGATGAAGAAAAATCCTAATGACGCAGCTGAAGTTGATGAAGATCAAGTGTAGGAAGATCATCCTCTAAATGAAGAGGATTATGATTCAGACACACCTCCAATGAAGGTTAGGACACTTGCTGATGTTTATGAGAGATGCAATTTTGTAGAAGCAGAGCCACACTGTTATGAAGAGGCAGCAAATCAAGAGCATTGGAAAAGAGCCATGGAAGAAGAAATCAACATGATCATCAGGAATCAAACTTGGGAGTTAGTTACAAGGCCTGGAAATCAAAAGATAATTGGAGTCAAATGGGTGTTTCGCACAAAGAATAATCCTGATGGCACAATCTCCAAATTCAAAGCAAGGCTAGTGGTCAAAGGCTATGCACAACAATATGGCCTTGATTATCTTGAGACATTTGCACCGGTGGCACGCCTCGACATAATTAGACTGCTCTTAACAATTTCAGCTCAAAACAAATGGAAGGTATTCCACTTAGATGTGAAGTCTGCATTTCTAAATGGAATTCTAGAAGAAGAAGTCTACATTGAGCAACCTAAAGGGTTCATTGTTGAAGGAAAGGAAGATCATGTCTACAAGTTGAAGAAAGCTCTCTATGGACTGAAACAGGCTCCAAGAGCTTGGTATAGTCGCATGGACAACCACTTGATTCAACAAGGATTCAAGAGAAGTGAAAGTGAGGCAACATTGTATGTGAAAGGCAGCTCAAGTGATGATTTGATCATAGTCTCCCTCTATGTTGATGATATGCTAATAACCGGAGCAAATCACAGCAAAATTTCAGTCTTCAAAACTGAAATGATGAAAGAATATGAAATGTCCGATTTGGGATTGATGCACTACTTCCTTGGAATGGAGGTGATGCAAAGTGATGAAGGTATTATGATCTCTCAGAAGAGATATGCAGAAACTATCCTGATGAAATTCAAGATGGACTCTTGCAATCCAGCGCCAACTCCATTGATTCAAAACACCAAGCTTGCAAAGAATGGAGATGAAGAAGATGCAGAAATTGGAGTGTTCAGGAGCTGTGTAGGAAGTTTGTTATACCTCACAGCAACTCGGCCTGACTTACTGTTTGCAACCAACTTGCTGTCAAGGTTTCTAAATGCTCCTAAGAAGAGTCATGCAACTGTGATGAAGAGAGTGCTCAGGTATGTTAAAGGCACTACTGATCTTGGTCTTCATTACAGCTCATTTGAAAATGCAAAGTTGAAGGCATATTGTGACAGTGATTGGGCTGGAAGTGTAGATGACTTGAAAAGCACAACAGGTTATGTTTTCTTGCTTGGTTCAAATGCTTTTTCGTAATGTTCCAAGAAACAAACTGTTGTTGCTCAATCCACAGTTGAGGCAGAGTATCTTGCTGCTACTTCAACTGTAAATCAAGTTATTTGGTTCAGAAAAATCATGTCAGATTTGAAGATGGAGCAAGAAGAACCCATGGAGCTATTCTGTGACAATCAGTCCACCATTGCGATGATTAAGAATCCAATTTATCATGGAATGACAAAGCATTTCAAGATTAGATTCCATGTTATTCGAGAAGCTGAAAATGAAGGAGATGTTCAAGTCTTGTTTTGCTCCTCCGAAAAATCAATTGGCAGACCTGTTCACAAAGCCTTCGCCCAAGAACAGGTTTGAATTGTTGAAGACCATGATGAACATGAAGAACAGCCTGATCAAGGGGGAGTGTTGATTGAAGTGATCAAGCTGTAAAGCTAAGTGTTAGTGAAGTTGTTAGTGTGTGATCAAGCTGTAAGTTGACCCTACTCAATTATTCAAGAATGTTAGTTGGAGTTGATTATTGTGTTGTGTTAGTGCAATCCTGAGTGTTACCTGAGTTGTATTGTTTCCACTAAGTATTGTTTCATTATGAGCATCTTAGGAAAAGATAGTGTGAGTTGTCATGTTTAGTGGGTTTATGAGCTGTCAAAGTTGTATTATAGGCTGGTTTTCTGCCTATAAATTTGAGTCTTGTAATCAGTTTTAATCAAGTGAAATAAAAGTACATTGAGTGTTTTTTCACTTCACAAAGTGTTCCTTGACTTGTTCAATAAGTGTTCAAGCCGAGAAGTTGATAGATTTGAGAGAAAATTAATGCAACAGTAACCAAGAAAACCAACTTGAAGTTCTGCAGAATTTCTAGAAATTTCCCACCACAACATCGATGTTATAATCACAACATCGATGTTATAGTCGTTCTGCCGGATTGTTTTGAAGCTGCTATCCAACAAACATCGATGTTTTGATTACCAACATCGATGTTCTAGGAGCTCGGCAAAATTGTTTGAAGCCCCGAATTCAGTAAACATCGATGTTTTAGTTTACACATCGATGTTCTAAGCATTCAGCAGAATTGCTTGAAGTTCTAGTAGCCTCAAAACATCGATGTTATTGATTCAACATCGATGTTCTCGAGCTGAAGTTCCTTTCTTTGAGAAATAAAAGCCAACAATTTCTATCTTGTTTTTGGTACAAGAAATAAGCATCAGCATACTCTACATGGTACCGTACAAGCTGGGACGTGCCTCCCGTTTCCTTCCCGGCCTTGTAAAGCATTGTCCGGGATCATAAAAGACAACAGTATAGTGGGTGGGCAAACGCCTGCAGTATTCTTCTACTTAAGTCTCCCCACAGCATCACCACATTTGCCATGGACTCATCCACAGCCACCTCTGACCTGGATGCCACAGTCTTGGCCACGTTGCGGAATCTGGCTGCTTCAGATATCATCCACACCATAACCAGCAGACTTTCGCCGGCTATTCCTCTATCCTGGGAGTTCGCCAGGGAGTTAACTGCAGAAGTGAGTCTGTCTAAGTTCAATGGGACTCCCACCAGTAAACTGGTGATCTTGCCGCTGCATTCCCTACCAACTGCACGTAGCAACTCCCTGTAGGTGCCCCTAAAGCCAAGGGGTGTGCATGGAACCGTCTAGCACCTGTTGCGAGTGGTTCTCAGCCTGCTCGAAAAGACGGCCATCACTAGTTTCGAAGCCTTTTAAGTACAGGTTGGCTCAGCTCACCCACAAAGTGATCCAGTTGCTGTTGGTCTCCACTCCAGCTGAATGTTGATCCACTCAATTGAGTGGCTTGGCAGCGCAAGTATGGGGTAGGCCTGGTCGTCGTCTGGCCTTATTGTCCAGTGCTCCGCCAACGCGTTTCGCAAATCTTCCAGGAAGGCCAAGTACTCTTCGGGAGTGCAGGTTTCCGCATTGATCTTCCACGATTGACCTGACATTAATTTTTACTCAAATTTTGAGAGAGGATATCTTAATTTGCGTGCACTAAGTGATCTGAGCAATGACAGGCCAACCTCGTGCAGCCTCCTTTATATAGCCCATGCATCCCATCGTGTATATACTTTGGTTTTGCACTGAAATTCCATCCTGTGCTGCACTATTTCCTTTGGCTATGTGGGCCTCGGATAAATTACACATCGCAGGAAGGTATTTTGTAATTTTTTAGTAAAATTCCTTCCTGTATATATAAAATTTAAAGTTTTATACTTTGCTTTTTTATACTTTGATCCCCAGCAAATAGCTGTGATTGAATAGAAAAAATCTCCTTCGTAGCAAGCCAGAGCTTTGCGGTATATTTCCAAAAGCCTTATGTTGAAGATTCGTTAATGCAGGCTTTTATGTTTTTAAGCTTTTTCCAGAATTATCATAATTGGTACATGGCATAACCATAATGCCTACTGGACCAACCAGAGCTCACCATAGATCAGAAATTAGGATGCACAATCCAATAATTACAAAATTTGAAAGGCTTGGGCCCTGTAAGTAAAGCAATATTGCTAGATAGCAAAATTGGACTATGATCAGAAATCCCCAGGGGGCAGAAACTCTACTGTGCTATTAGAATAGGAGAACCATTAACAAGAAAACGATCCAATTTCCTAAAAGTTGGAATTTCAAATTGCACCAAGTATAGGGTTGACCTGTATAAGGGTGGTCAAGTAGGCCATCTGCAGATAAACAAGGCTGAAATGAGAGATATCAGCAGAATGATGGTCAACAGATGACCTGGATTCAGTAGCATTAAGGTTAATGTTAAATTCACCAAGGAGGCAACAAAGCTTATTACCAACTACTGTGGTAAAATGAGAAATACTAGGGAATAAGATGGAAGCATGATCAGCAGCAGAATTGGCTCCATAGATGAAAGAAACAAAGCAAGATGCTTGTTCACGTGGACAATCAACTGAACATTGAAGAGCCTGGTTATTTTGAGCAACAACCGAGACATTGGCTGGCATCTGACATTAAAAGCCAAATACTCCCCAATCTAGTATAGGCATAGTTATAAGCAAAACTCTAAGATGGAAGAAAATCCCAACGAACATCAGGAACATTATTGAGCTGCCTGTTGTTTCTACCAAACATATGATATCAACAGATAAACGACTAATAAGTTGTAAGATACTACTCCGTTTAGTGGGATTATTTAAACTCGTTTCCATTTTCATTTAAGTTGGTAGGGAAATAGGAATACCAGCTCCATGAGGAGAAATAGAGGCGAAAACAGGCTTGATAGGTGGTTTACCAGCGCCCTTATCTCGCTTGCTTTTTTTACTAGGAGAAATCTTTTGCACTAACTCTGACGCAGCTGCAGGGGCAGCTCTATGCTTCTTAAGGACTAGAACGACCTGCTCTAATAGAACTAACAGGCGGGTGAAGATGAGAACTGTCAGCCAAGACAGGATCTACCACTGATTGAGAAACAGGATTTGAAGGGGAAGAGGTAGCAACAGGTTCCTTAACCACAACTGGGGAGCTGGTTGGTAAGGGACCTGAACACGCAACACTAGGAGAGAATGCAGAAGGAATATGCAAGGTAGAAATTTGAAGCTATATCTGGCCTAAGGAACGGAACCCAGTGTCAAAAGGAAGAGTAGTAACAGGGTGTTGCTTAGTAATACAAGCAAGTTGATGATGCCCCCATCGATTGCAGAGAGCACAACGTTGAGGCTTCCAAGAGTGAGAGATGCTAATGATATGTTGTTCCTCATCAATAACAACGGAAACTTCTACACAAATGTTAACACAATCTGCTCTAAGTAGCTTCGAGCAATCTGGTCCATATGCAAAGACTTGCCGATGGTACTAGCAAGATAGCTCAAGCCTTCTTTAGTGTGTAATTCAATCGGAACATTGTCTTGCTGAACCCATACTAGAGGAATAAACACAGCCATGTCAAGCTTTTGGATCTTAGGAACACTCCCAACGTGCCATGGACCCCCAAAAGGAGCCCGAGAGAGAAGGTCCGTCAGGAATTGGAGGAGAAAGAGATCATTCTTATAATCAGCAACAATGATTGCACCAGATTTGCCCCACAACCTCTACAAAATAGCATAGACCATCCCATCTTTGGAACAGTACCAATGAACTGGCCAACCAAACAGAGAAAAAATTTCTTTCACCCAATATCAAGAAGCTCAGGTGGAATTTTAAGAGTAGAATGTCTTGCTTGGTGCGAAGGCTGCTGCAAGCAACCTTTCTTTCAGAACCTGACGTGAACAAAATCAAGTGGGTGATGGCACCATCCTTTTGCCAAAGAGTTGGGATTGGAGGAATTAGGAGGCACAATTGTAGACAACGTTACCCGCAGGAACAGTACCAGGAGGCGGCAAAACAGACTCACCAGTAACGCAGGTTATAGACGCCATAACCACAGTGGACAGCCTCTTTGAAATTTTTGTAAGACATTTTCAATGGTGGCCTTACATTTCACTTAAATACATATAATGAACAGCCTCTTTGATATTGTGATCACTGTTTCCATCTTTCCCATATATTCTCAGCTTTCTGTTCTTTGTACTCTCTGGTTGTTCTTTGATTCTGTATTTTTCTCAAGGCTCTGTCTATTGAGAACACGTCTCTCATTGTAAGTATGCTTTCTTAATAATATATAAGGGCAGCATACGATTAGCATATGGAAAAAAAATTGAAGAAAAGAACACTTTGGCCAAAGGCCAGTTCTCTGTACCAGTCAGCCTCAAATTTCCATATTCAAAATCTTGTTCTCTGTTTTAGCCCAACTCAAACTGAGACAAGACAATTCTGAAGCTGGTATACTTTGGTTTCACAAACACAATTAAGATATTAGATATATAATAAAACCAAAACAAAGGAAGACTGATCGATCTGAATTTCAAGAAACATAATAAGTTTGAACAGGAGGACAATCGTTGTAGACGTGAGCAGCATGGAGATTTATATTTCCATCAGATCAAAGTATAGAAATTAACTTTCTACCATGATTATAACATATGCAGGAGGTCTTGAGTCCCAGTCATAACCTGTAAAAAAAACATACGCAAAATTTCAGAAACCCCCAAGACCAAGAAAATAAAAATTAAACATAGCGTAAATTATGTAAATAATAATAAAAAAAAATTCTCATCTCCAGCTAGGTTAGGTTTCTAGCTAGCTAGTATCGCGCGAGCTCTCTTGTGGGCTGTAGTTGGATTACTTGCGGCCAAAGCTCTCTCTGCTGGGTTACCATGGCGCACCCCTTTAGTAGTAGAGTCTTTCTTGTATGCGTATGATACTTCTATCTGCCGATTGCAAAGAAATTGACCATTCATTGCCTCGATAGCTGCATCAGATGCCTCAAAAGAACCAAAACTAATGAATCCAAACCCACGGGAATTCCCAGTTTCAGGATCTCTCATTATCTTTGGATCTTTCACGATTACTCCAAAAGCACTAAAAGTACCATAGAGAAGTTTCTCGTCGACGTCGGGATCAAGTTTTCCAATGAACAGATTAGCACCAAAAACATCCGATTCCACGCTCTTCCTCTTCTTATTGTCTTCTCCTACTCGTGCCCTTCTGTTGACACGCATTGGCTTTCCGTAGAGCTTGATCATGTTGAATATCTTAATTGCGTAGTCAGCGTCTTCCTCACTTTGGAACACCACAAATCCGTAGCTCTGGTCCTTGGGGATGTGAACGCTAACCACAGGGCCGGCGTGAACGAATAATTCACCAAGTAGTTCCTCAGTTACCTTGGCGGCGTCAAGATTGCCCACATAAACAGTAGTGGCCTCTTGATCATTGTTCCTCTCCTCGGAGTGTTGGCCCAGTAGATTAGCCCCCACACCAGGTGCAATTCGCGTTCTCATCATATTCTTATGATCTCTTGCGTGATTAGATTTTCTTCTTCTTCCTTTGCTTGGTAGCCAACGATATCAATGTTTTAGTCGGGTTAATTTGCTACACAACGGTGTGCGTTGTATTTATAAAGTATATTGGACAAGGCGGCAATAGTTCCTAAACCTAAGTGGATTTGTATTATTAACCCCAAATAAAAATTGTTATCTATCTATCTATATATATATATATATATATATATATAATCACAGACCAATGAAGAGAGAAAATTATTGTCTTAGTAGACATGAAATAATTAAATATATTTTTTTTATTCATTAAATATTTTAAAGAAAATCTTTTAACATTCCATGAACTTTTTATATAAACTCTTAAAATTCTATGGTATCAAGATTATGTCTGTTGGGGTTTAATGTCTTTTAAAATTATTAATATTAAGAACAAAATACTACCTTTGACCAAAAAAAAAAAACAAAATACTCTTGGTGTTTCCTATCAGCGGAAAGGACAGACTGATGGAGCAAGGTGGGTTCAACAATGAGCGGAAATAGAGGAGGAAGAGATGAGAGAAAGAGACGATGTATGTGACTCGAACCCGAGACTTCGCTTAAGCGGAACAAAATCGCTTACCACTTGGACCAACCCCACATTGGTAACTAATAATGTTGCTGATAATTAATTTCTTTTCCAATCACAATAAAACTATTAACTATTTTTTTTTGTTAGTCATATACAACAAAATTTTCAAGATTTTCAAGATCTAGTGCTTCACTATCTTATGTGGTTTTATAATTCTAATTATTAGGTTTGTTGACAATTAATTTTTTTCCCAATCACAATAATAACTAATAATTAATTTCCCATTTTTTTGTTAGTCATGCAATTGGTATGGGATAAGTTTTTCATCCAAGAATTTATTAATTAATAATTGATCAAGATTTCCTTTCTTAAATGATTTTTTAAGATTTTAGTGATTCATTATCCTCTCTCGTTTAAAACCTTTCCGAAAGAAATGGTATAAATACCTTTTTATCATCTGAATACCAATTTTAATTTTTTTCTAATAAGTATATTATTCTTTTGTCTTTCATTTAAATTAGAAAAGAAAATTAGAGAAACAAGAAACTATAGGATAATATCAAAAAAATAGGCCATTGTGGGACCTATTATACATGTGTCAATCTGTGGTGCTTTACCACCACTGAGCTTAGTTTTATAAACTCAAAAAATCTTTTTTCCTAAATTCAAAATTGGTTTATAATAAAGAAAACCAGTAAAAAATAGATAATATTAAAATAATTTGGCCACTTGGGATCCACCGTCCACATGGAGCCACGTGTCAACCTCTGAGTGGATTACCGGGAATAGAAGAGAAAAATGGCATAAATTTGCGGATTCTATCATGAAGCGCCCCGACCCGTATTTACCGGATACAGTAAACACGTGCCGAAACTATTCTTATTGATAGAACAGACAGTTCAACTTACAAATACAATACAACACCAATCCAAATATTACAACTGTCACCCACACCCGAGGACTATTATTCAAGCCTTACACTCTAACTCAACAGCATAAGCAGAAAACATATGATACAGCAACAGAGGCAATTAATTAAAACAGCAACACAGCAACAAATATAATACAGCAGCGGAAATCTTAAATGCACATGCAACGGAGGTATGGATCCGGAGTCAGGTGGAGAAGAAAGCAGCAGCCATCGAACGTCGTACCTGAACTATGAAACAACTTAACCTACGGGATGAAACCCCGTAGGCGAGGGGTGAGTCCGAAGTGCGCACCAACCATGGATAAACAAAGATATGCAGGCAACCATAATACTTTCGAAGGAAAATACCAGCAAAAGACAACTCAAGAATCAACCAAATCATGACTGAGCCAAGACCAAAAGAATAATTTTTATTATTACCAATTTTATCTTTCGGGCCCCTGTCACTGTACAAGCTAGGGTCGTACCTGGATATTAATTAATTCCGGATGCCAGGCCAAAACACATTCCGGGATCAACATCCTAATAACATACCAATCCGGGATCAACATCCCAATATCCAAATCAACCGGGATCAACATCCCCAATAACCAAACCAAACCGGCCATGACACCACATAAATAGCCTCTAACCATCAAGTCGTACCACTACTTTCCACGTGACAACTTAAATCATCATCTCAAATTCAATTCCAATTCTGATACTCTTTCCTCAATTATCCAGCTTTCTATTATCTCAAGTTATTCCACAAACCAAACCATCAACAATCTCATAACACCAATTATTCACAATTAACAGTTCAACATTATTCACAATATCCACAAGACCAACAACACAGTCCAACAACAGCAACAAGAATAACCATAGCAGTCAAATAACCAACAATGATCATCTCAACAGTTCAATCAAACAACAAAGCACACACAGTATTACAGGCACATATCAAGGGTTATCCATCCTCATCTTAGCTGATTATCAAGTTTGGAAATGCCCAACAGATTCCAAGTCCGGTTCCTCAAGTATCTGCTCGTTATCAACTCCTATATCAACCAAATAACATGTACACATAAGATGTTATGCAGATGTCATGCTAATACGGTATGTCGTAAAATAAATACTGACTCGTCTCGGTTACTGCCTCGGGTTATTTCCATTATCATCATAATTCACCATTTATTTTCAAATGTCAAAATACCATATTATACTTATACCCGGATATTATTCCGGTATAATACTTTGATAATACCTTTCCAAATTATTTCCTCTAAATAATTATTATATACCACTTACATATTTTCCCAAAATATTGTTTCCATAAATATAAACCTTATTATTATTTTTTATCCTCAATTAATTCCCAGAATATATATTTTGTAAACTTTAATTTTATTTTTCCAGAATTTTTCTTCTCTTTTTCTCTTTTTTTTTTAATAAAACCGGACTGGGCCAACAATTCAAGCCCAGCATACTATATGGGCTAACCCAAGTCCCAAGCAGGGCCCAGGCACCAGCCCACATAGAAGGCCCAGCAGCACAGCCCCATCCAGCCCAAAACCCATGGCAACCCAACCCAGGCCTCGACCCGACTCGCGAAAACGGGTCAAACTCGACCCATCTGGGTCGTCTTCAACCCGGGCTGCTCACCTTGGAATCGTGATAACGACGAGGCGGAACGAACGGCAAGCGGCGAGGCAACACGAGGGAACAGTGGCGAGCAGGGTAGTTACAACTGCGGCGGTGCAAAGAGACGAGACGGCGGCTGTCGGCACGGCTGGAGATGGTGGTTCCGCGGCCTTGCAGACGCGCGTGAGGAGGACGGCGACGACCACTCCTCGTCCTGCAGCGATGGCGACAAGAGGAAGGAGAAGGAGAAGTAGGTAGCGTTGGCGACGAGGTGGTGTTGGTGGCTCGGGTGGCGGCAGTGGAGGAGAAAGGAAGAAAAAGAAGAAGAAGGGGAGAGGGTGACGTGGCAGTTCAGGTTGGGTGTTTGGTGTGTTTTTCTTTCTTTTTTTTATTATTATTTTCTGGTCTGGCTTTTGTGTGTAGGTTGCAGAAATGAAAACGAGGAAGAAAGCTGGAGTTGTGTGTGTGTTGTTTTTTTTTTTTTTTGGCTTGCTCAAGTAGTTTTTGCAGTGAAGGATGGCTACTGGCAGAAGGTTTGCAGAGGAAGAGATGAAGATGATGGTATGCACTCGGGAGGCAGTTGAAGGCACAAGTAAGGCATGCAACATTGCTTAGGCACGGGTAACACAAGCAGCTCACAGGCATCACAGTAGAAGGAGGCGGCAGCCTTAATACTATGCAGCATGTGAGGCGGGTTCTGACCGGACCAGAAAATAACCAATATACCCCCCTTGACTTAATCCTGGTCCGATAACTCAAGGATAAACCTGACTTTTCTGAAGATTCCTGGACCCGAAAAATTCCGACTTTGATCCGTAAAATCCGCAGAAAAATCCCGAATGTGGGACAAGGCTCAGTTTCCAAATCCGATGCATGAGTTACCATAAATTAATTACCCGAGATTAATTTTAATGGTAAACAACTGTATAAAAACTTTTACAGCACTAGTAAAAACGCAAAAATTACCCGGGCTGTTACAGCCTACCCACCTTAAAAGAATTTCGTCCCCGAAATTCACTCCGATGCTGTGAACAGGTGCGGATACTGAGAACGCATATGCTCCTCGACTTCCCACGTAGACTCGTTCGCAGAGTGCTTGCTCCACTTAACCTTTACCATCGGAATAACTCGGTTTCTCAACTCTCTGACCTCTCAGGCAAGAATTTGTTCTGGCAACTCTGTATACGTAAGATCCTCTGATACCTCAACATCTGTTGTAGTAACCACGTGGCTCGGATCTGATCTGTACCTCCTCAACAGAGAGACTTGGAACACGTCATGAATCCGTGACAACTCCTCTAGTAAAGATAATCTGTACGCAAAGGGTCCAACCCTTTCCAGGATCTCATACTGCCCGATGTACCTGGGACTCAGCTTCCCTCTTTTCCCGAATCTGATAACTCCCTTCCATGCTGCAACTTAGAGGAAAACTCTTTCTCCCTCGTGGTACTCCATCTCACGACGATGTTTATCAGCATAACTCTTCTGTCGGTCCTGAGCTGCTCTCATACTCTGCTTAACTGTCTGAATCTTATCAACTGTCTGCTTAACCAAATCTG
The DNA here is from genome assembly GCA_028386065.3 of Turnera subulata. Taxonomy (NCBI): domain Eukaryota; kingdom Viridiplantae; phylum Streptophyta; class Magnoliopsida; order Malpighiales; family Passifloraceae; genus Turnera; species Turnera subulata. The sequence goes on along the minus strand of JAKUCV010004124.1, from coordinate 38,642 downwards.
GACCCACAATCAAACGGAGACCTTCTTCATCCCAACATACTGGACTTCTGCACTTCCTTCTGTAAAGAGCTTCAAACGGTGGCATCCCGATACTAGAATGAAAGCTGTTGTTGTAGGCGAACTCCGCTAAAGGCAAATACTGATCCCAACTCCCATTGAAATTAAGAGAACAAGCCCTTAACATGTCTTCCAGCATCTGAATAGTTCTCTCTGACTGTCCGTCTGTCAAAGGATGAAAAGCGGTATTGAAACTCAACTTTGTTCCCAAAGCTGCTTGCAGACTCTTCCAAAACCGCGATGTGAATCTCAAATCTCTGTCTGAGACTATGGACTTAAGGATTCCATGTAGTCTCACAATCTCAGCAACATACAGTTTTGCCAACTTGTCCAGGGTATCTATCTATCGGATGGGTAGAAAATGAGCTGATTTTGTCAGTCGGTCAACGATAACCCAGATGGCATCATGCTGTCTCCGAGTCAACGATAATCCGACCACAAAATCCATAGTGAGCATCTCCCATTTCCACTCTGGCACTGTCAAAGATCTCAACTTTCCCGCTGGAGCCTGATGCTCGGCTTTTACCTGCTGACAAGTGATACACTTAGCCAAATACTCGGCTACATCCTTCTTCATGCGCGGCCACCAAAAATGACTCCTCAAATTTTGATACATCTTGGTGCTTCTAGGGTGCATAGCATACGGCGTCATATGTCCTTCTTCCAGAATCTGACTGCGCAGGTCACCAACACTGGGTACACATAGACGTTTCCCCAGCATCAATGCACTATCCAGAATCTCCATCTTGTAGTTCCACAATCCAGCCTCTCAGGTTAAACTTGACTTCAATATGGGTCAACAAAGCTCCCGTCTAATCCACTATCAAGTCAACTCCCATCTTCCTTAACTCGATAAGAGAGGATACCGAGTAGGTCATGGAAGCATCTTCTGGTTGTCTCCGACTCAAAGCATCTGCTACAACATTAGCTTTTCCAGGATGATACTCAATAGTACAATCATAATCGTTCAGCAACTCAACCCAACGTCTTTGTCGTAGGTTAAGTTCCTTCTGAGTCATGATGTACTTGAGACTCTTATGTTCTGTGAAAATCCGGCATCTCTCTCCAAACATGTAATGTCGCCAAATCTCCAAAGCAAGGATCACTGCGGCCATCTCTAGATCATGTTTTGGATAATTCTTCTCATGTGGCCTCAACTGTCTCGAAGCATAAGCAATCACTCTGCCCTCTCGCATCAGAACTGCTCCCAAACCAAGACCAGAAGCATCACAAATCAGGACGTACTCCACTCCTGACTTAGGTACTGTCAAAATTGGTGCTGATGTCAACTTCTTCTTCAGTTCGTCAAAACTCTTCTGGCAGGCTTCACTCCATACAAAGGCTTGATCTTTCCTCAATAGCTTGGTCATAGGACTGGCTATCAAGGAAAAACCCTCGATGAATCTCCGGTAATATCCTGCAAGGCCAGGAAAACTTCTGACTTCGGGTACCGTCTTGGGTGGCTCCCATTCTAGAACAACTTTCACTTTGGCAGGGTCAACTTTAGTCCCATCCCTGGATACAACATGTTCAAGGAATGCAAATTCTTCAAGCCATAACTCGTACTTACTGAACTTGGCATATAACTTTTTCTCTCGCAACCTCTGTAGTACTACCCTCAGGTGCTCTTCATATTCTTCCCTGCTCTTGGAGTATATCAGAATATCATTGATGAAGACTACCACGAACTTGTCCAAGAACTCGTCCAGGACCAAGTGCATCAAGCACATGAAGACTGCAGGTGCATTGGTCAAGCCAAAGGGTACAATTGTGAACTCAAAATGTCCATACCGAGTACAGAAGGCTGTCTTCGGTATGTCCTTCTCTACAATCTTGACTTGATGATATCCAGACCGAAGATAGATCTTGGAGAACACGTTAGCTCCCTGTAACTGATCAAAAAGGTCATCAATCCTGGGAAGCGGGTACTTGTTATTTATTGTCACTTTGTTCAACTGTCGGTAGTCTACACACGTACGCAAACTACCATCTTTCTTCTTCACGAACAGAACTGGTGATCCCCAAGGTGATGTACTAGGCCTGATAAATCCCTTCTCGAGCAACTCATCTAACAGTTTCTTCAACTACTGGAGTTCTGTCGGTGCCATCCGGTACGGTGCCATCGAGAAAGGTGTCACTCCCAGCATCATATCGATGGTGTACTCAACTTCCCTGTCAGGTGGCAATCCTGGTAGATCCTCTGGAAACACATCTGGAAACTCTCTCACAACTGTGATGTCCCCCAAAACTGGTGTCTGAAATTCTTCACTCTTGACGTGAGACAACCAAGCATCCGGACCATACGGCTTCATCCCGAAATCCTGATTAGCAGAGATACTACAGGTAGCAGCAGCTCTCCTAATACCTGTCAACAAAACCTGTCGCCCACCATCGGAAGTCAACAGCACTTCCTTGGTTAGAGAGTTTACCATAGCACTGTACCTGGACAACCAACCGTGCAAGAAAAACCTCGTTGTCGTACGAAAGCAAAACGTCTCTGCACACATAAGTTAACCTGACCACTATACCCGCATGTAACCTAACCCTCATCGGACAAATTAAACTCTCTTCCGTGCAGCTATGTTGTATTGCAAAACTTTGCGTGACAAATGAATGCGTAGCACTAGGATCAATCAAAGTATATGCAATACTACCAAAGACTGTAAAAGTACCTGTTATAACAACGACATTCTTTGGTTCCTCATCAATGGTGATCACAAATGCTCTCGGCACTACTGCACTCTGATTTATGGCTGACTGGGTTCTAGCAGGAACAACTCCATGTCCTCGGCCTCGGCCAACTCCAGAACCACTAGGAACACTGGCAACTGAAGCTTGCACTATCTGAGCAGGTGCCGTACCTCCAGATCTTCCCAACTTGGGACAAGAATATCGGTAGTGCCCAACTTCGTTACACTCATAGCACCTCTCCTGAGACAGAGGAAGTCTCGGGCGAGTATTCCCAGACGAAGTCCCTCCAGACTGAGTCCAAGAACTACCTCTGTTGTAAGTGTTGTTGTTCCATCCACGTCCCTAGCTTACTAGCATAGATCGTGTGGAAGCCCGTACCCCAATTAAATAAAAATAAAATAATTAAATGAAAAAGAGTTACCAAAATACTCTTGAAACCCGGGGTACAAAACCGATGCTTCGGCATACAAACATTTTCCATGAAAATGTATTGACATCGAGATGTCATAAAAGTAAATGAGATCAACCGGCTTAACAAGTAGTAAGCCATCACGGCATCACGCCGACATAATATCACAAAATCAACTCCGGCTAACTGCAGATATAGAGATAAAATATTTATGACATCTCGAGTTATTTCACATGCAGTGGAAGATGGAAATAATAATAATACTCAAGATAGAAAATATCATGCATATGGCCCTATGGATCCCACCGAGAGATAAAGCACAACTACCTGCTGAAGTGACTGCGTCTGATCTCCGAGTCGAAGGTATAAGTGAGTCTGCACGCTAACTAAAGTCTGAAAAACAACGGTGGCGATTATGTGAGTCGCCTACTCAGTGAACATTAAAAGTCTAAGTATACATGAAAGTGAAGTCATGCTCGTAGGGTGAGTAGCTCACGAGCACAAGTACAGCATACAAGCAAATCAGAATCACACACCAACACATAACATCTTATTGTATTATTGTTCTTAGTATTTAGATTTGATGCGATATTTTAATTATTATAATTATTATTTTTATCATTATGGGCCCTCTACTGTGAGTCAAGTCTCGGTAGCGCATCTGATCAGATCAGGGTGTGAAACCCAAATGTCGAACCTCAGAAGGGGTAGATTCTGAGGCCAAAAACCACTGATAAATCTCGAGTGGCCGCTAGCTACCTGAGGGTGCACTCAGACATACCTAACCGGTGCAAGTCTTCCAGGGGTGCACCTACATCCCCTGGGCATGCTAAACAGCATAATGTGACCCGAGGGTACCCACCCTCCCTCGGGGCTACCAACCGACGCCACAGTAGAATTTAGTATTTTGTTCTTAATTACACTTTACATTTCTGTTGAAGTACATTATGTCTTTCAGGGAAGTGTGAATGGTATCTGTCCCTGTTTAATCCGGCCTTCGGCCCATAACTACTCACTATCACCCAAGCATATTACATGTTACATTTCATAACAGTTTTTCATATAGAAGTTAGGCATGCGAGAACAATCAGGTATACAAATTCTAATCATCGCATGTAGCAAACAAGGCAAGTAAACAAGCAAACCACACCAACATGCATTCACAAAATATATATATATAAAGACTTGTAATGTCACCTCAAAAATGCAGCTTATGACTTCTTCCCAATCCGAGTCTACAGCCCCCGAGGTATCTCCCGTGCCTGAATACCGGCACATAATATGTAAGACTGCCACCACCAACATCTCCTTGCCGTGCCTCCTGCAATCGATCGGCGGCGTGAGCAAGACTGCCCTCGGCTCGTGGCGGTGGCGTCTGAGCGAGGCCGACCGGGATGGCGGAGAGCACGAGGAACAAGACGAAGATGATGTTGTTGGTGGCGGAAGAGAAGTATGGAGGGGTGATGGGTTTGGAATGGAGCCGGAAGGAGGAGAAGAGGAAGAACTCAGAAACGAAAAAAAAAAAGGAAGATATGGTGGTGTTTGATGCCGTTGGCATCATGATTGTAGGTGGAGTGATGGGAAATCGTGGGAGACAGGAGCCGTTGTGGGGGGACATGGCCGTTGGAGGCTGCGGCTAAGTGGGAAGAAAACGGCAGGAAGAAAAAAAAAAGGAAGGAGAAGAAAGAAAGAAGAAAGTGGAAAAGAGGGGAAAAGGAAATTGGGCTAGGGTTGGCCGCCCTAGTGGACGACCTGTCGTCCGCTTAGGCGCGGTCAACCCCCTGCCTGGTCAATTTTATTTTTTTTTTTAATTCAAGACCCCAAAACGACGTAGTTTTAACTAAAACTACGGTAAACGTCGTGTTTCGTCCCAAAACGCGTTTTAGGTCCGACGAAAACCGGAAGCAACGTATTACCACTCATAATTAATGAATCCAATGGAAAATAATTTAATTTAATTTCCATTACCGAAATCCGAATTTTTTTTTAATAAATCAATAAACGGAAAACCGGGGCGTTACAGTTCTACCCACCTTAAAAAGAATTTCGTCCTCGAAATTCAATCATCAAGTCCGTAGGTCCTACCACGATAAGCTTCTGGTGTTCTCTACCAGATGCCCGAACTCAACGCGAGATATCGCTTATACCCTTAAGCGACGTTTCCTCCGCCTATATAACCCGAACCTAATAATTGAGAACTCACACACAACTATGGACTCACCATTAAGATCCCGTACTACCTCTGACTCAGAGGATAACAGTTACATCGGTGGTAGAGCTTTCCCGACAAGCTCCGATGAGGAACCTCCTAAGAAGCGGTTCAAGACCAGCATCATCGGCCTGAAGGAGCATATGGTGGTTCCTCCAAAACGGCGAAAGAAGTGTATAAGCAAAGAAGGACCTTCTGGTAACAAGGATGCAAAAGATAGGAAAGGCAGGGCAGCAGCTGTGTCCAGCACACCACTGCAGATAATGAAGCAACTGGACACCTCACTGAAGAAGGTCCACACTGCAGTGATGCAAATTGAACTGGCCTGTATGGGACTCTCTTCTCAGGTCGCGAATATACAGAAACTTGTAACAGATCTGAAAAATCATGTAACTCCGTAGAGTGCTTTCCTTTTGTTGTAAAAGTTTCGAAATCAATAAAATAAACTTTCTTCGTAAATCCAAACTCTTATGTTACGATATTTAATTTTAAATAGATTAAATCCAGCAATAAGGTATGAAATTAATCATGAGGAAATTATAAACGAACTAAAACTCGTTTAATAAAATCAAAACATTAAGGGATTATAACAAAGCAAGTTTCCATATTCAGCGCCCTAGATCGATCGTGAACATCCTCGATCCCGAAAATGTATCGTACACAGTTAACAGTGACGTCTGTTAGCCCCGTGAAAAAGATACTCGTTAACTGGCAAGGCGATGATCACGGGAGCGTCCTGTGTCCCTCGAAAGACACGTTACCCACTTGTCCACAATTGTCCGTATGAGCCAAAAACGTCTGTCTCGTCTCGCATCTCTCCACGCTGTCCGAACAGCTGTAAGCTTGTCGTACACGCACTCTACTCGAGGTGTGGTCCACACGTTCTAGCCACAACGGTCACGAGTGCATGTGACAAAGATGTGGGAACAAGTCTTAAGGAGACCAAGTTGAAGTAGCCCGGGAAATTGAAAATTGTAAGGTAGAGGAGGACTGATAACCTCTGGCATTTATTGCCCGAACAACAAACACATAGCGTGTCGAAGCAATAAATGAGACAACGGTAAAATTTTCAAACGCAAACACTTGAAATTCGAACGTAATAAACACGCTCCTCCTAAGGTTATAAAAGACGGTAGGATGAGGGGTAAGTCATCAAAATCGTTTTAAAGCAGCCTCACACCCAGACAAAGAAACCTCAAACTCAAGAAAAACGAAACACCTACTCGCCCAAACACAATGCCTGCCCCATCATCAGTTTTCTTTGTTGAAGGTGCCAACCTTGGCAGAAGGAACCGACTGGCCTACAGTATGGTCAATGAACGTGCCGAAGAACTACCGAACGAGCTCAGCAGGATGCCCCGACTGGTCTTCGTCGACGAGCTCTACTCATCGCGGTTCTTTGTAACCCCAATGGAAGAGGTGTTCTTCCTGGAGGATCACGGAACGCTGAGGACATCCTACTACGGATCGGCGAATTCCGTGATGTTTTTCATCTCCGACAGGCTTCAGGAATTCAACCTGGAGTCCACTTGCCAGACTGTGGAGCAAGGTGCATACTACCAGCTTGCGATGACGGCTCAGAGCATACCCCGAATGACGCGCTTACCTTCAACTTGGCCAAAGGTACGGCTGCTGGTGTGGAACTGCAGGGGAGTTGCAAGGCGCGCTCAAGAGTTCACACGTACGCTGAGGGACTTGAAGAACCAGTACAAACCGAATATGGTTCTTCTGACGGAGACGCAGTGGCAACCCCGGGACGATCACGGTCTCATCCCTCTCCGATTCCCTCAAGCTAACCGGTTCGAGATTCCTGGCCAGCGCGACAGAGGCGGCATGTGGCTCTCGTGGAGCGACAGAGTCACGGTCAACATCAACAGCGATCCCAACAGCTTCCGTGTCAACGTCGTTCCGAACCGTTAGATGTATTTTCTATTTTAATAAAATATCAAAATCGTTGTAATATTTCCCTTTTTATAAAATATCAAGTATCCAGATCGATGTAATGTTCTCCCTGTGTAATATTATTGTTAGTTTTAATAATATTTATATTCCTACTTAATCATGGTATAAATTTCCACTTATGTGAATGTTCCAAAACAAGCGTTGACAACATTTTATTCTTATTAATAATTCGTCCGCGAAGTCTTACATAATAACGATAATAATATAAGAAAATCAACAAAACAAAGTAAAGTGAATCCACTCGAGACATCTCATTCTTTTGGAGCGTCAGCAGCTTCCTCTCGAGTGATAGAGTACACCCTGGGAGTCGCCATAGGTCGAACAGCACCTCCGCGGCTCGGGGCTCCAGCACTCTCTCGACTGCCTCCCTGGTGTCCACCACTCTTGTTTGGAGCAGAAGAACCTGTACCATTTGCCACGGAGTTCTGTACGGTATACTGGGACCCACTACCTCCACTATCACGAATCCTCGTGTAACACTCTGACTGGGGGTGTCCCTGCTTCCCGCAATACCAACATATAATAGGAGGTCTAGTCCAAGGGCCCCGCCTCTGAGATCCAGACTGATAGGGCTTTCCTCCCGAAGACTTGCCTGGTCCACCCTGATACTTCTGTCCTCGGGACTTCTTCGAACCTTGGTAGGAAGAACCCTGTCGACTCATGTAACTTGCATTACCCGAACCATAATGTTGCTTCTTCTGTCCCGGCATTGTTGACTGTGTCTCCCGCTCGGCTGTCCGGGCCTCCTGCCCGATCAACTGAATCCTCTCAGCATCAAAAGCGGCTTCACAAACAGCCTCCCAAGTCCGATGTCTCCCTCCAGCCACTACTATCGCCAACTCGCGGCGCAGAGCGTCAACAAATCGCCTACACTGTGTCACCTCATCGGGCACAAACTCCCTGGCGTAAGAAAGAAAAATACTGAATCGGATTCTGAATGCAGAAACTGACTCTTCGGGTCCCTGTCTCACCTCAAGAAACTGCTTCTTCTGGTCTTCCAAGAATCCAACGGTAATGAACTCCTTGTAGAATCTATCCTTGAAGTCTGCCCATTGCATCACCACTGGTCTAGGTAGGTCCATAACAAGTCCTTGCCACCAGCTCAATGCGTAACCCGTGAACTTGTGTGCCGCAAATCGAGCGCAGTGCTCTGGTGTATACGTGAATTTCTCCAAGACATTCTCCACCTGGCGGAACCAATCATCAGCTACCCTTGCGGTGATTTTCTCCCCCGAGAACATCTCGACTGCTGTCTTATCCATGTGCTTATATCCACTCTCCATACCGCCAACAACTGGTGCGTCAACAGGTGCGACCGGAACGGCTTGGGCGCCCTGCTGTTGCTGCTGAAACTGTTGGAACTGTTGCCACTGCAGGAAAGCCTGGGAACTGTTGTTGCATCGCCGCATCCACACCAGGAGGTACTAATGGCGCTGCATTCTGTGCTCCTGCTGCTCCAACATTTCCCTGACCATCCGAGACTGGCATTACCGACACAGAGTCGGAAACATGACTAGGAAGTTCATCCAGCCCATCAGCATTGTGCCGGTCTTGCGGTGGATCCATAATGATGCCTATATGAATGTAAAATATGTCAAAATACTTTTAAATTTTGAAATTAGGAAACCGGTTTTAACACCAAAATTACTTGTAATTTAATGTCACATTTCTTTTAGAGCCAAGGATCTGAAGCCCGCTCCGCTACCAACTGTGGAAGCCCGTACCCCAATTAAATAAAAATAAAATAATTAAATGAAAAAGAGTTACCAAAATACTCTTGAAACCCGGGGTACAAAACCGATGCTTCGGCATACAAACATTTTCCATGAAAATGTATTGACATCGAGATGTCATAAAAATAAATGAGATCAACCGGCTTAACAAGTAGTAAGCCATCACGGCATCACGCCGACATAATATCACAAAATCAACTCCGGCTAACTGCAGATATAGAGATAAAATATTTATGACATCTCGAGTTATTTCACATGCAGTGGAAGATGGAAATAATAATAATACTCAAGATAGAAAATATCATGCATATGGCCCTATGGATCCCACCAAGAGATAATGCACAACTACCTGCTGAAGTGACTGCGTCTGATCTCCGAGTCGAAGGTATAAGTGAGTCTGCACGCTAACTAAAGTCTGAAAAACAACGGTGGCGATTATGTGAGTCGCCTACTCAGTGAACATTAAAAGTCTAAGTATACATGAAAGTGAAGTCATGCTCGTAGGGTGAGTAGCTCACGAGCACAAGTACAGCATACAAGCAAATCAGAATCACACACCAACACATAACATCTTATTGTATTATTGTTCTTAGTATTTAGATTTGATGCGATATTTTAATTATTATAATTATTATTTTTATCATTATGGGCCCTCTACTGTGAGTCAAGTCTCGGTAGCGCATCTGATCAGATCAGGGTGTGAAACCCAAATGTCGAACTTCAGAAGGGGTAGATCCTGAGGCCAAAAACCACTGATAAATCTCGAGTGGCCGCTAGCTACCTGAGGGTGCACTCAGACACACCTAACCGGTGCAAGTCTTCCAGGGGTGCACCTACATCCCCTGGGCATGCTAAACAGCATAATGTGACCCGAGGGTACCCACCCTCCCTCGGGGCTACCAACCGACGCCACAGTAGAATTTAGTATTTTGTTCTTAATTACACTTTACATTTCTGTTGAAGTACATTATGTCTTTCAGGGAAGTGTGAATGGTATGTGTCCCTGTTTAATCCGGCCATCGGCCCATAACTACTCACTATCACCCAAGCATATTACATGTTACATTTCATAACAGTTTTTCATATAGAAGTTAGGCATGTGAGAACAATCAGGTATACAAATTCTAATCATCGCATGTAGCAAACAAGGCAAGTAAACAAGCAAACCACACCAACATGCATTCACAAAACATATATATAAAGACTTGTAATGTCACCTCAAAAATGCAACTTATGACTTCTTCCCGATCCGAGTCTACAACCCCCGAGGTATCTCCCGTGCCTGAATACCGGCACATAATATGATCACTAAACCAATTTTAGGAATAAAAACGTGTATGTACGCTAAGATATGCTCTAATCGAGTAACTCCCGACCCTAACTTCCCGATTATAAGATTTCCGGGTCTAAGTCCAAAAGGATATTTACTTCTTCCATAACTCCAAGGATTAGGGATCTAAGGTTCATCGTCTAAGTTCATTAACGGTTCTCGGGCCTAAAGCCCACTAAATCCTTAATCACAAATTCCGGGTCGTGGGCCCACTTCCTTAAGTCCAATTTTTTTTTTCCGATTATGAAATTGGGCTTCAAGCCCGTTCTTAAAATCCGTGAATTTAATTATCCGTAATTACATCTTAAGTCCGTAACTTTAAGTCCATTAAAACATTTTAAGCTTCAAATTGAGATTATTGGGCTTGGGCTCGGTTTTTCCTAAAACCGTCCTAAAGCCATCTCGAGCCCAAGGTTAATCGGTCTAAATTCTCTACGTGTCGGTAGGTTCTCCCGGCCACAACTCTAACTCTCTGCTCTCGGTAAACCGAACTTCACTAAATTTATAAATATAAATGTATTTCGTAAAATAAATTTCAAAATTTAAGTACATAACATAACCGAGACAAATCATAGACAATTACCGTCTAACACTCGTAAAACGAGAAATATATAGTCCGCTGGGCAGAACCCGAGCTTCGCCGGAAAATTCCCGAGCCCTCGCCGGAACAGTGTGCTCTCGCCGGATTCCGGTCACCCTCGCCGGAACAGTAACCCGAGATGCCGGAAACCTCAACAAACTGCCAATGCCGGAAAGAAACACACAACCCACATTCAATCCCCCAACTCAAGACAACAATCATCCATCTGCTAGTTCAATCGCAGAACATCTAAACGAATTGAAGAAGGGAAGGAATTACTCACCGGAGAGTATTGTTCACGCCGATTCTGCCCGCTGCCGGAATCGGGCCTGTGAAAGGCAGCAACCCCAACACACACGCTCGGCCACACTTCAAGCACAGACGGCACACACCCACACCGTCGACCCAACACGCCTACAAGCCACCACCCACGAGCCACCCTGTCACGCCCACCGCCAACAACCGCCCAGAACACCCAACAAAGCCATTAACTACCAACTCTAAACGAAAATGAGCAAGAAAAAGGAGAAGGCACCGATGCTTACCGGACGGACAAGGGACGGCGACGCGGCGAAAGGAGTGGCGTCACACCCGATTCGTTCCAGCTCGTTCCTTGCCGTGCCTCCTGCAATCGATCGGCGGCGTGAGCAAGACTGCCCTCGGCTCGTGGCGGTGGCGTCTGAGCGAGGCCGACCGGGATGGCGGAGAGCACGATGAACAAGACGAAGATGATGTTGTTGGTGGCGGAAGAGAAGTATGGAGGGGTGATGGGTTTGGAATGGAGCCGGAAGGAGGAGAAGAGGAAGAACTCAGAAACGAAAAAAAAAAAGAAAGATATGGTGGTGTTTGATGCCGTTGGCATCATGATTGTAGGTGGAGTGATGGGAAATCGTGGGAGACAGGAGCCGTTGTGGGGGGACATGGCCGTTGGAGGCTGCGGCTGAGTGGGAAGAAAACGGCAGGAAGAAAAAAAAAGAAGGAAGGAGAAGAAAGAAAGAAGAAAGTGGAAAAGAGGGGAAAAGGAAATTGGGCTAGGGTTGGCCGCCCTAGTGGACGACCTGTCGTCTGCTTAGGCGCGGTCAACCCCCTGCCTGGTCAATTTTTTTTTTTTTAATTCAAGACCCCAAAACGACGTAGTTTTAACTAAAACTACGGTAAACGTCGTGTTTCGTCCCGAAACGCGTTTTAGGTCCGACGAAAACCGGAAGCAACGTATTACCACTCATAATTAATGAATCCAATGGAAAATAATTTAATTTAATTTCCATTACCGAAATCCGAATTTTTTTTTTTAATAAATCAATAAACGGAAAACCGGGGCGTTACAGATCGGCTCTGTCCATACCCTGATCGACTGGCTGGTGTCTGAAACCTTTTGTTCTGTCCCCCAGAACTCTGTGCAGCTTGCCTCTTACGGATCTTCTGTTACTCTCTCTGATTGCCAAGCCAGATAATCTCGGCTCTCAAGGCATCTCATAGAATGTCCCGGTAAGTCTCGTATACCTTGCACCCCATGATTGTCTGGATACCAGATCGAAGACCATCCCAGAAACATTTACATCTAGCCTCCGGAGTAGATACAAACTCACTGGACAGGCGGTTGAACTTGATCTTATACTCGTTGATCGTCTGTTCTGCCCCCTGTTGTAGCCCCAGAAACTCTCGCTTCAGCTGGTCCTGGTACGCCTCAGAAACAAACTTCCTTCGGAACATCTCCATGAACTGATTCCACGGCATAGTGATAGGTGTCAGCAGATCCCTGGTTACAGACTCCCACCAATCAACAGCAACTCCTCTGAACGTAGCGGCAGTATATCTGGCCCACTTATCATTCCTGCAAGTCAGTTTCAGCATAACCCGTTTCTTCTGTCTGAGCCACTGATCAGTATCCTGTGGTGTAGCGACACCGTTGAAGTTCTCTGCCCCAACCTTTTCCAGCTTCGTGTGCACTGGATCCTCGACTGGTCCCTGGTTTTCTTGTTCCCGAGCTTCCATGGCATCAATACGAGCATCCCTGGCATCTTGCCTTTGCAGAATCTGAGTTACCACGTTTAGCATCTGCGTAGGGTCTCCCAAAGGAACAATCGGAGGGTGTTCCGAACCTCCTGCAACTTGCTGCGGTTGATCCACCGATACCTCATCGTCATCTAGGTGACCTCCAGCATGCTGATTCCCTCCAACCGGATCCATTCGTCTTACCTATATGAGAATGTTATGCATGCCTATTATATCATGACAGATTTTATGCACAAACAGGCAATCATGCAATCACAATTATGTCCCTAGTGACCTACTGCCTGCTCCGCTACCAAAATGAAGCGCCCCGACCCGTATTTACCGATACAGTAAACACGTGCCGAAACTATTCTTATTGATAGAATAGACAGTTCAACTTAGAAATACAATGCAACACCAATCCAACTATTACAACTGTCACCCATTCCCGGGGACCATTATTCAAGCCTCACACTCTAACTCAACAGCAGTAGCAGAAAACATATGATGCAGCAACAGAGGCAATTAATAAAAACAGTAACACAATAGCAAATATAATACAACAGTGGAAGTCTTAAACCCACATGCAGCGGAGGTATGGATCCGGAGTCAGGTGGAGAAGAAAGCAGCAGCCACCGAACGTCGTACCTGAACTACGAAATAACTTAACCTATGGGATGAAACCGCGCAGGCGAGGGGTGAGTCCGAAGTGCTCACCAACCATGGATAAACAGAGATATGCAGGCAACCATAATACTTTCGAAGAATAATACCAGCAAAAGATAACTCAAGAATCAACCAAATCATGACTGAGCCAAGACCAAAAGAATAATTTTTATTATTACTAATTTTATCTTTCGGGCCCCTGTCACTGGACAAGCTAGGGTCGTACCTTGTTATTATCTAATTCCGGATGCCAGGCCAAAACACAATCCGGGATCAACATCCCAATAACAAACCAATCCGGGATCAACATCCCAATAACAAACCAATCCGGGATCAACATCCCAATATCCTAATCAACCGGGCTCAACTTCCCCAATAACCAAAGCAAACCGGCCATAACACCACAGAACTAGCCTCTAACCATCTAGTCGTACCACTACTTTCCACGTGACAACTTAAATCATCATCTCAAATTCAATTCCAATTCCAATACTCTTTCCTCAATTATCCAACTTTCTATTATCTCAAGTTATTCCACAGACCAAACCATCAATAATCTCATAACACCAATTATTCACAATTAACAGTTCAACATTATTCACAATATCCACAAGACTAACAACACAGTCCAACAACAGCAACAATAATAACCATAGTAGTCAAATAACCAACAATGATCATCTCAGCAGTTCAATCAAACAACAAAGCACACACAGTATCACAGGCACATATCAAGGGTTATCCATCCTTACCTTAGCCGATTATCAATTTTGGAAATGCCCAACAGATTTCAAGTCCGGTTCCTCAGGTATCTGCTCGTTATCAACTCCTATATCAACCAAATAACATGTACACATAAGATGTTATGCAGATGTCATGCTAATACGGTATGTCGTAAAATAAATACTGACTCGTCTCGGTTACTGCCTCGGATTATTTTCATTATCATCATAATTCACCATTTATTTTCAAGTGTCAAAATACCATACTATACTTATACTCGGATATTATTCCGGTATAATACTTTGATAATACCTTTCCAAATTATTTCCTCTAAATAATTATTATATACCATTTATATATTTTCCCAAAATATTGTTTCCATAAATATAAACCTCATTATTATTTTTTTCCTCAATTAATTCCCAGAATCTATATTTTGTAAACTAATTTTATTTTTCCAGAATTTTTCTTCTCTTTTTTCTCTCTTTTTTTTAATAAAACCGGACTGGGCCATTAATTCAAGCCCAGCCTACTATATGGGCTAACCCAAGTCCCAAGCAGGGCCCAGGTGCCAGCCCACATAGAAGGCCCAACAGCACAGCCCCATCCAGCCCAAAACCCATGGCAACCCAACCCAGGCCTCGACCCGACTCGTGAAAACGGGTCAAACTCGACCCATCTGGGTCGTCATCAACCCGGGCTGCTCACCTTGGAATCGTGATGACGACGAGGCGGAACGAACGGCAAGCGGCACGAGGGAACGGTGGCGAGCAAGGCAGCTACAGCTGCGGCGGTGCGAGGAGACGAGACGGCGGCTGTCGGCACGGCTGGAGAGGGTGGTTCCGTGGCCTTGCTGACGCGCGTGAGGAGGACGGCGACGACCACTCCTCGTCCTGCAGCGACGGCGACAAGAGGAAGGAGAAGGAGAAGTAGGTGGCGATGGCGACGAGGTGGTGTTGGTGGCTCTGGTAGCGGCAGTGGAGGAGAAGGGGAGAAAAAGAAGAAGAAGGGGAGAGGGTGACGTGGCCGTTCAAGTTGGGTGTTTGGTGTGTTTTTCTTTCTTTTTTTTATTATTTTCTAGTATGGGTTTTGTGTGTAGGTTGTAGAAATGAAAACGAGGATAAAAGCTGGAGTTGTGTGTGTGTTGTTTTTCTTTTTTTTTTTTTGGCTTGCGCAAGTAGTTTTTGCAGTGAAGGATGGCTACTGACAGAAGGTTTGCAGAGGAAGAGATGAAGATGATGGTGTGCACTGGGGAGGCAGATGAAGGCACAGGTAAGGCATGCAACACTAGTTAGGCACGGGTAACACAAGCAGCTCACAGGCATCACAGGAGAAGGCGGCGGCAGCCTTAATACTGTGCAGCATGTGAGGCGGGTTCTATCCGGACCAGAAAATAACCAATATATCCCCCTTGACTTAATTCTGGTCCGATAGCTCGAGGATAAACCTGATTTTTTTGACGATTCCTGGACCAGAAAAATTCCAACAAGGCTCGGTTTCAGAGTCCAATGCACGAGTTACCATAAATTAATTACCCAAGATTAATTTTAATGGTAAACAACTGTATAAAAATTTTTACGGTACTGGTAAAAACGCAAAAATTAGCCGGGCTGTTACTTATCAAGTTTCAGGATGGAATCTTTTAAAAAAAATACTTCAGGGACATACAATGTAAAATCAACAAAGTTAAATGACACGAAATAGATTTAACTCGTTCATCCATAGAATCATCATCAATGTAGGTTTCTCATTCTTAGTTCGTCCGCATTAATGGAAAATCTTTAGGGAAACAAGTTACGGTTAAAAAAATTTTAAAGTTGACATTTTTTTCTTTTAGTAAAATATATTAGAATAATGTAAATATTTTATATATATATAGGTTGTTCTTTTGCATGTCATTACCTAATCTATACTATATATAAAAGCATGAAGGCACCAACACTTAGAAAATTGAAATACTAAAATACCCTTCTCTCTTTTCTATTATAATTAAAGGTATAATAATAATTACAACAACTAACAACCCATGGATATTAACTATTTTTCTTCTACCCACGTAACGACATCCTAGCAAACTAAAATTCAATGTTTTAAAAATCTTATAATAGTTATACTTATTATTTCTTCTTTGCTTGATTTTTTTTTTCTTTTGAAGCCAATACTTGATCCCATATGCATGAGCAAATTAACCGTTACGCGTCCGTCACATTATACCAAATTGCTATCGGAAATTTGATTTTTTTTACATAAAGTCCCTTGCCCCGACTAATCCGGTCGACCCGCGTCGCGCACCTAGGTATGGTGGGTGAGTCTCCCAATGAGAATTTTCTGCGTACATGAGGACTCGAACCCGAGACCTTGCTTAAACTGAACCAAGTCGATTACCACTTGAACCAACTCCACATTGAAAACTACGAACAAGAACAACGCTTATGAAAAAAATAATCATAGAGAGGAATAATCACAAGAACTCATGATAGATATGTTGGTAGCTTATTATCAACAAGAACTATAAAGAAGAAAAATTGAAAAACATTTGAATAGTTAATGAAAACTACAAACAACAACAATGACTATGAAAAAAAAGTAAAACAATAACATAATTTAATAATCCCCTACATTAGTAATATAATTGAATAATTAGAATTATATAATTTAAAATATCAAAGAATTCAAAAAATATCATTAACAGTAACTAATTTATAAATTTTTATTTTAATACAAAAATTAATTCTAAACAATTCATTTGTCTAAATTACATAAAAAAATTGTTTACATTATATATAAGTCTTTTAGAAAATTATTGATATATAAGGCTTTATTTATATTTTCTCAACAACTACCAAGCATTAAGAAAAATAATAGTTACTGAAAAACAATAAAATTATGAAGAAAAAACAAAGAGTCAGCAAAAACTATGAGCTATAATAACGTCTATCAAAAGAATAATCATGAGGAAGAACAGTCACAAGATCTTATGGCAGAAGTGTTTGTAATATATTATCAATAAGAACTATGGTCAAGAAAAATTCAAAAGCATTCAAATTGTCAACGAAAACTAGGAACATGAACAATGATTACGAAAAGAATGATATAGAAAAGAATTATCATAAGAATTCATGACTGTTGTGTTTGTGGTTTATTGTCAGGACTATGAAGAAGAAAATTTGTAAACCAATCGAATAGTCAAGAAAAACTACCGATGGTTACCAAAACTACGAAAAAAAATAATATAACTTGATAATATTTTTCATTCATAATAAATTTAATAAAAAATTATATAATGTATAATATCAAAGAATACCAAATATTTTTAACAGTAATAAATTTATAAATTTCTATTCTAATACAAAAGCTAATTCTAAAACAATTAATCTATATAGATTATGAAAAAATTCTTTGCATACATTATATATAAGTTATTCTCAAGATAATGATTAATATATAAGTATTTATTTATATTTTCTCAACAACTATAAAAAATGATGAAGAATAATAATTATTAAAAATAATAAAATTTATGGAAAATAACAGCCAAAAATTCAACGAAAACCATGAATAAAAATAATATTTACCAAAAATATCATGAAGAAGAAGAATCACAAGAGCTCATGGAAAATATATTTTTAATTTATTATCAAGAAGAATTATGAAGAGGAATCGTCGAGTAGTCATCAGAAACTATAAACAATGATAGCGAAAAAGAATTATCATTAGAATTGATGATTGATGCATTTGTGGTTTATTGTCAACAAGGATTATGAGGAAGAAAAATTAAATTACAATCAAATAATTAATGTAAGATATAAAAAAATCATCAAAAAAATAATATAATTTAATAATCTCATTCATTAATAATAAACTTTAATAATTAAAATTAAGTAATTTAGAATTTAAAGCAGTAACAAATATCATTGACAATAACCGATTAATTAATATATATTTCACTATATAAATTATTTCTATACAATCGTATCCGTTTGTCCAGATTAAGGAAAAAAAATTGTCCTTATTATATATGATTTTTTTTCAAGATGCTGATTAATACTATACCACGTGGTTTTAAAGATATAATGTTATACTACGTGCATCGCACGAGCAGAAAAAACTAGTCTATGTGTAAAGACGGAAAGGTCACAAATTTTTATGGGATCCAAATGTGTCCACTTAATTCAATGACAAGTAGTATCAAGCAAATCCTAGACCCGTTCTGTTGAAATCCGTGATTATTGTCGAGTGTAGGAACCAAAATTTATGAAAATCTAGTAACGGATTTCTATAAATAAAAAAATAAAAGATACAATAGAAAAATATAATAACCACATGTAGCAGATTTAGACACGAAAACCTAGATCTACTCTATAGAATCCGGAAGCCAGTTTCCAAAGGACAGATTGGATCCCATTTGTCTTTCTCTTTCTCTCTAGCTATCTGCCTTCTTTTTTTTTCTGGAATCCTTGGTCTATGGTTCTCGTTCACTTTTATGTTGCACAAAAGCATTTTACCCTGTTCTAGATAGAAGCAATCAAGTGCGCACTGTAAATATGTAAGACTATGGGAAAGAGAGGAGGAAAACTGGTCCCTTCTTTGGTAGTAAGATTTCATTTGAGCTTACTTGCTTGGTCGTAATCCAGTATCGTTCAATCTAAAACCAGCTAATAACAGCAGATTCAAAAAGCCAGTAGCTTTTCAATTATTCATAGAAGAATTCCCCAATATCACACCAAACCAGAACATTAATTGCTCTTATGGTATAGGGAGATGAAGAATGAAGATTCATTGTTGGCCGAAAGTCAGGCAAGATCCGTCTTTTTGGCTGTGTATCGCTATATCCTTGAAACTGATGACTTGATGCTAATTTCTTATTCGAAACTGAAGAAATCATGTGGAGAAATCTCACCTATGTAATTTTGTTATGTCGGCGTTAAACTAGTGCAAAATTTGTTAAAATTTAGAAATTTCTTAACGCATTATAAGCCAAACATGAACCCAACTATATATTTACAATATATATAAACCCTGAATCCCTCCCCATCCACACACAATCATACATAATTTCCGATTATATAGATTTCATTTAAGCTTACTTTTGAACAAGAAACAATGGAGGTACTTTTCATTAATTGAGTGGAAATACAAAGAAGGAAATACGAGAAATTGTGTATACTAATCTTGTGTAGAAGTAGAGATAGAGGCAAACCGGGGACTAATCGCGTCGGCGGTGGTAGAAGCACGGAGGAAAAGTGATGGACAATTGATTGCTTCGGGTAAAGAATGGATGTCCTCCAGTACTGTCAAGTAAACTTTGATCCTCAGACCAATAATATGGACCAAACCTAGGCATTTAAATCCAAAACCAAATTGGAAAACTGGTTATCCGCTTGGAAATGGATGGACCATGTGATTAATTTCTGCCAGAACAAACACTCAATCTGAGTCTGCAAAATGCATCTCATTTATATTTTTTTGGTTGTGTGGAATGAATACACAGCAACGTTTTTTATTTTGTTTTGCTTTCAAACTGGTGGAATAAAATGATAGATACACCCACAATGGGGTATACAGACATGACTGATTGTAGGGACCTCCAGCAACATAATCTGTTCACCCACAATGGGTGCAGGATGATTGTTGCTTTGCTGTAAAGTAAAGTGAAGGAATCATTTCAAAAACCAGGCAACTGTCTATTCTTTCTATAAACCAGTAACCTGACGGGTTATGTAGTATGTGTGAAAAAAAAACTAACGCAGACACATACAGAAAATATTGAGAGCACAGAAAGGAGGGTTTAAATTGTGGAGACTCGGAAGTCGATCCAACAAACCGTGACGACTTCCTCCGACCGGTAAATTAAGTTAAGCTCCCGATCTTGCTTCCGCTGTATCGCTAGGAAATAGAAGTAAGTTTCCTGCACTATGCATTCCTTCATTGGTAGCAGAGCTTAAAGGCTCATTTTCTTGAATGACTGCAAGTATATGATATGCATCATTTTTTTCTGTATGATTGACTTTATTGCCATGCATGCATTGATATGTTCTTGTGCACATCAATTGTTGAATAAGTTTATACATATTTTTTTTTCTGGACATGTGCATATCGTGAACAAATAGAAAAACCTTGTGGATGTTGAACCGAAAAAGTCGAGACCGACTCATATGGAATCCGCTACTCACGGCGGCGCAGAGTCTGCATGGTGGTTCCCGGCTTGTTAAGAGCCTCCATAAACCTGTGATGGTGACACATGCCTCTGGTGGCTGATGGCTGCTGTCAGGGCATGCAAAGTGTCACCGGTGATGTTAGTCCCCCTTGACGATGTCTTCAGCTGCATAACTTAAGAATTTCTAAGTTTTTTTTTGTTGTGAAGGAGGTGAAGTCTTCTTTGTAAGTATCCAGGCATGCAAACTTGACAATCAAGTGCAGCGGAAAGACCCGAAAACCTTGGAGGTTCCAAATGAAGCAACCAAACCGAACAACAAAATCGATCATACCTGAAACAGTTAGGATCTTTCACCTAACTGAAGAACCGAATCAGCTAGAGTCGGAAGGATATCCTGCTCCTCTACGCTATCCACATGAACCATCAATCACCGGCCGGAATCGTCTCACGATCTCCAACCCCCGAGCACTCCCGAACCGTGGTGCTAGCTACGGATTTCCGGGAGCTATATCTGGTGTTTATGGTATCTCTTTCTTTCACAAAGAAGAGAGGAAGATGTGTGTGTGTTTCTTGCTCTGAAAAACTCAGAATTCAGAATGCAAGAGAGAGTGAGAAGTGTCAAGAGTAATCAGATTACTCTCCCTCAATTAGTGCTAAGAGATAATGGAATAATGGCCAACATAATGGCCTATTATCTTTTGTGATTATGTCTCCACATAACCATGTCTCCACTAATGTACAAACACTCATCACAGCACTAACTTGGTCCAATAATTCTGTCAATTACTGAACCAAAACAGCCCAAAACGACCCTGGTCCAACCACGGTCCATCCACACCCGGTCGAACCATGGTCCAACCACAGTTCAACCACCTGCTCGAATCAACGATTCTATGTGTGTGACCCTGTAGGCACTTGTAGCGTTCGGCAATAATTGTAAAATCTCATTTTACAATTATAAGCAACGAGCGGCGTCTAGCAACACATCATTACTACCCGAACGACAAGGTCAGTACTGATTCTATATGCCTCGGAACATGTCATCGTCCTTTCGTCCCATTATCAAGATTAAATCGAGACATGGAAAACGTCATTCTCGTATATGTTTAATCTTAGTTTCTTGATCTCCGAGTTAACTGTGTAAAACGGATCCTAATGAGATCACCATATCTTATAATCCGAGCATGGCCATGCATTTACAGTTCAACTCTATCAAGAGGGCCATCTGATAATATACTCGTTATATGGGTCGGACGAATCCCATCTTGATCAATCAAAACCCACTACACATTTATCATATACCCATTGATTACCCTTAAGTCCACCCAGTTACGGATGACTAGGAATAATATCAAAGTACACAACTCAAATGTTGGGAACCTTGATGATCTCAGGTCTAAGGACAATACATATAAGAACCACTAATGACAATCATATAACGTTCCATGTAGGGTTCTTATGTGGGTCGGTCCAGTCCACAAGTTCTCTAAATTGTACCCGTATGTAGAATTCATATCTCATATAATTCTCAACATACGCTAGTCTTAATTTATTATTACAACCCATCCATAATAATAATCGACTAGGTGTTATAAATATATACTGTACATGTATGTATGTCATTGTATATATACCAAATACATACCAAATACATACATATTGTTATTATAAATATTGAATGAAGAAAGAGAAAGAAATTGAATTAAAATAGAGGCATGCCTCACCGGCTGACGCTTCCTCCTTCCCCTCAAATCTGTTCTTCTTCTTCTTCCTCTAAATTGAATTGTTTTACAACACGTTATCAGCACGAATTGTGCTCAACCGAGCAAGGTAGAATCTAGGCAGAAGAACTGACCGGAAAACGGCCAGAAAAGCTAAGAAACTCGTTTTTCCGTTTGTCCTCTGGCGCCGGCTCCCGCGCTTCCGTGAGCGACACCACCACCATCATCACGAACCTCTCACCGTGGCCGACCGACCGATGCTAACCCCGCCTCCCTCCTACGCCCGACGCGCCGCCGACAGCACTCGACCCGACGGCGGATCCGGACCCGGTTTTGCTACCACCGGGTCTGTCTTCCTTCCTCTGCAACCCACGGCTGCCGCACCCTCTTCTTCCCTCCCTTCGCCGGCGATGAAGCACCTGTAACCCACGGCCGCCGCACCTCCTTCTTCCCTCCCTTCGCCGGCGACGAAGCACTTGCAACCCGATTCATTCCTCTTTTCCCCTTTTTATTTTGTTTTTCTGAGTTTTTTTTAAGAGTTTTGATTGTTGTTTGTGTTTTTTATGGTTGATTGATTGTCGTTTGTGGATTGTGGATGGGATGATTTTGTTTTTCCCGTTTCTGGATGTTGATACACGGCGTGTTGTGTGTTTTGGCCGGAATCCGACCGTGAACAGTATTATTCGCCGGATTCCGGCGTGAATAGTAATTATTGGCCGGAATTCGGCGACCGTGAACAGTGTTCGGCCGGAAATCGACAAACCCGGAATTTAGCGCCTCGGGTTTTTCCCGGCAAGCCCAGAAGTGCTTGGCCGGAATTTATCGCCTCGAACGGAATTTAGCGCCTCGGGTTTTTCCCGGCAAGCCCGGAAGGCGACTTTACTTATTTGTTTGGCCGGAAATTATTATGATGTTTGATTTTGTGTATTTCACCGGCGCCGAGAGGGTGATGATGGCGAGTTCACACGCGTGAACAGTATTTTTCGGTGAACTTCGGCCGTGAACAGTAACTCCGGCGTGAACAGTGTTTTCCCGGCGTGCACAGTGGTTTGCGCCTCGTATTTTCCCGGCAAGCCCGGAAGTGTTTGGCCGGAATAATAACCGGGTATAAGTATAATATATTATATATTATTGCTGAAAGATTTATCGAGTAAGCATATTTTATGTTTTGTTTACGATTGGGCTATTAAACGGCCCATATACTAATATGATATATTATATATATTATTGCTGAAAGATTTATCGAGTAAGCATATTTTATGTTTTCTTTTAAATTCCGATTGGGCTATTAAAAAGGCCCGTTATTCTTTTCATGGCCGGCTACGCCGCCTATTTCTTTACCTTTTAATTGGACTCGTATAAGGCCCATCGCTTTTATTTTGTTGCAATTTAATTTTTATTGGGTTCGCTATAGGCCCATTGCATTTATTTTTCAGTAATTTAATTTTTATTGGGCTAATTAATAAAAAGGCCCATCGCATTTAATTTTCAGGCATTTATTTTTTAATTGGGCAATAAAAGGGCCCATTGTATTTAATTACCTTGCCTTTAATTTTATGCTTAATATAGGCTCGTACTAGGCCCATCATTTAATTTCCTGTCATTTATTTTACTTGGGGTAATTTATTATAGGCCCCTTGCTTATTTTTTTTAATTAAGCATTTACTTATTAAATTATGATATTTGAATTTAAGACCCTCCAAATTTCCGAAAGAAATTTATTATGGTTATTAAATGCGGAGAGGAATATACATGATAATAGTTTGGAAGACTAAATATATGAGTCCAGCAGACTCAATAATGAAAAATACAACGAAGACTGGAAGTCTTACCGTTCAAAAGATCCTGAAGATCCTTCAAAGAAAAATCGAAAAGACACACTATTACCACCAGAAGATGGAAATTATATGACCACCAGAAGGTGGATATTATATTTGCTTACCCTGAAGGTGCAATTCATTTTATATTCAATTTATTTTATGTCCAGTTTAAATTATTATGCATTGCATTTTATTTTATTTATTTTTCAGTACTTTATAATTGTTTCTTAGAATAATACCTGAAGCATTAGTCTCGAAGACAATGCAAAATTGACATCCACAGGGAGAGAATTATATGTGTGGATGTCAATATAACATATTATGATATCTCGAAATGAGAAAAAGATTAACACGCTCCAGAAGAGCATAAATGCGAATATGTTCCTGAAGAACGCATGTTTTAATATGATCCAGAAGATCGTATATTTACGCGAGTATAGACACCCCAGTAATAAAATGAATTATTATGGATCCCAAATGAATTGACTCAGATTTATTTCCTGAAGCGAATAAGACAGTATAATTATTTATGCCTATGAGCGTAAATGAGGAAATAAAGAAAAAGGCTCAAAGCAAAGATGCATCTTATTATTACATAAACGGATACATAACTGGAGAACATTCAAAGAGGAAAGGTTCCCATACATATGTTTTAAACAGTAATCTATCTGTTGGGTTCAACATTAACCCTGAAACTCTGAGGCTCACCATTAATGTTGACCCTAACACTGTCGTTCCAGGAAAACCACATCCCACCCCTGTTGTTTTCCCCAAGTATCTCAAACCGATTCGCTGGAGGAAAACGAAGTGGAATCACACCATGATTCTCTCCTGCTTGCCACAAAGTCTCAGTAATCAGTACCATGTTAGGCTTGTACTGATTCTTCAGATCCCTTAAGGTTCGCACAAAGTCTTGAGACCTTCTTGCTATACCCCTGCAATTCCACAATAAAAGTCGTACCTTAGGCCATGTAGGTGGTAACCCAGTCACCCTTGGGACGCTCCGAGCCATCATGGAAACCTGATAATAACTGCTTTGATTTAAAATTTGACATGAAGGCTCTAGCTGAAATTCCTGCATCCTAGCAGATATGAAAAACATTATAGAGTTAGCTGAGCCATAAAAATTTGTCCTTAGATTGCCTTGGTCCTCTAGGAAGAAAGTTTCTTCCATTGGAGTCACAAAGAACCTAGACGAGTATAGCTCATCTACAAAAACCAAACGTGGGATTCTTGCTAGCTCATTAGGCAGTTCCTCTTGTTGTTCATTTACCATGCTATAGGCCAATCTATTTCTTCTGCCTAGTGAGGCACCCTCAACAAAGAAAACAGTAGCTGGGGAAGGCATTTTTGTCTTGGTTGAGTTTTCTGTTTCTTTGCTCTGATGAATTTTTCTATATCTATGAGTTTTTCCTGTATCTTCCCATGTAATCCTTCCCCCATTTTATAGCCTGAGCATAGATAGCCAGGTGTCCCCGAAAAGATCCAGAAGATTTTTCGGTGGATTATATTATTATTCAGAAAATTCCAAAGCTTTACAATCCTCGAGGATTTGCTTTTGGAAATGTCTGCCACTACATTAATTATTGCTCAATAATTCCGATCTTTTCCGACATGAGTGGCAGAAATAAGTTTAAAATTGGCACATATATAGCTAGCCTGAAGCTAGCAGTTGAGTAATTGAAACTTAACATATCCAGCCAGAAGCTGGAATGCACTAGCCTGGAGCTAGCAATTTTAAGTGTTTAAATACACAGCTTGCGCAGCCTGAAGCTGGCACCAACTTGAAGTTGGTTCATGGATTTATTGTTTGGCATGACCGGATGGGCCATCCCGGTTCAATTATGATGCACAAAATTTGTTTTGATCATTGATTGAAAAACCAGAAGTTTTTATAATCAATAAATTTTCATATGTTTGTTTGCTGCAAAATTTATTATACGGCCTTCCTAAGATGAGAATGGCCTAGCATCACCAGCAAGTTTAAGAATAATTCAGGGACATGAACGCGGACTGATCAATCCGCGGTGTTAACCATCTAGGTAATTTTTACGATGCATCGACTTGATGGTTTATTGTGTGACACAAGTTGGCATAAGTGCGCACTTATTATGCCACTTGCGAGCACATGTCCCTACTTATGTTACTAGACTATATGTCTAGATAATGCTGGGATATTTCATCAATAAGAGACTGTATATCATTGGAAATAAACCCAAACAAATCTGGGGGAACATTGACAATTGATTGCACGACTGTTGATGAAATATTATTGCTTGAGAAATTGATATTTTATATGCAGCAACACTGTGCATCAAGCCAACATGATGTTATAAGATCCCCCCCATTAAATTGATTAATGGTCACATACTTAGTATCTCCCATCTTCGGACCATCGATTATTTAGTATATAATGCTCCACCACAGGATTGTGAAATTGGTCCTTTAAAGAAGATTGGGAATCTACGTTGGGTATGAATCTCCATAAATTACAACAGTAATTGAAACCTATAACAGGATTGGAGATTTATTTATAGCAAGTTTTGCTTATTAATTGATGTTTTACCCAACATTAGGGGGAGAGAATAAGCAGCTGGATCAAGAGATTATTGAAATGATTTATCAATATCTAGTTTTTGATCCTCGAATAAATTAGTATGAACCTGAAGTTCAAAAGATGATTCATTTGCAAAAGATTAGTAAGTCATTTGCCAGACATATTTATTTGAAAAATGTGACCATATACCAGCTGCAAATGCTCCTGTTTAGATTGATGTTCCTGAAGAACAATATAAGTATGCAAATGAATCTATAGAATATACTCGGTTCCAAAAGAAAAGAAATTCTCGATAGAGAAAAAGGAGCAAAGTGATAAGATGGCCCCAGTAAGAAAATATGGCCTCCAGTAGAGGTTTTAATTAAAAGTCCTCTAGAAGAGGTTGATTCTCTGACACAAAGTGATAAAGTTCCAGAAGTAACTCAGGTACCTGAAATAAGTAATATGATGAGATCTCAATTACAGTGTCAGAGATAAGATGGAACCGACGTAAAATAACCGTCGACGGAATATTCATTGTTTAATATAGCGCTAAATGAAATGAGGATCATGAACCTACATTGACGAATGTAGGCACAGTATAATTGGCCAAAATATAGAAATACAATTAAGGCTGTATTGGACTCGCCTGAAGCGAGAAATTAGACTCGCCCGAAGCGAGAGATTGGACTCGCCCGAAGCGAGAAGTTTTTCGGACTTGTAGTCCGTACACCAAAAGGTGTAAAATTCTATTGGTCATAATAGGGTATTTGTGCGGAAAGAAATAAATAAAGAGATATAAAGCACGGTTTGTGGCACAAAGTTTTACCCAAACGACCAGGTATTAATTATGAGGAGATATACTCCCCTGTGGTGGATGCAATTATTTGATAAGTCTGGCAATATATTAGAAATGCATCTAATGAATGCTATTACAGCCTATTATTCTGGATCCATAAGTCATGATATATACATGAAGATCCCTGAAGGATCCAAGTTGCCTGAAGCAACTAATTCCCGGGAAATTACAAAATAGAGTTGAACCGATCTTTACATAATTTAAATCATTTTGAGTATGGATAAACTTATTTATGATTGGAACTCCCAAAGAAGTTTCCAAATACCGTGCTATTAGACTGGTCCTGGAGTATCCTGTCTAAGTGCAATATGTATTGCTTGTAACATAAAGCCTGAAGCTTTTGATTTAAGCCTATCGGCATTATATGTATTTGCTCTTATCTTCGGGGAATAACAAATGTGTAATCCAGTAAACCCGAAAGAGAGTAAAGCTGATTTTGCAGATGTAGATCCCTTATTCAGTCCACATAAAGCAGAGACGGACATCAGCCACAACTTTACACATGATACTGCAATATCATCGGGGCTACAAAAGCAAGATGGCAAGATCGACGATTCAGCAACAAAATCATGAAGATAATGCTACCAACTCTGTCCAATTGAAATAATGAAGTACCCAAAAGTGATCAGACATAATACACGTCACCAGAAGCTGACAAGGATAAATTGGCATCAAGCAATCAATGGAGGCCAAATTGAGGGGGAGTAGAATACGCACTGCACTCTTTTTTCCTTCACCAAGTTTTTATCCCACTGGGTTTTTCTTGGTAAGGTTTTTAATGAGGCAGTATCCCCAAAGCGTATTCTACCCAACAACATAATGACATCCAAGGGGGAGTGTTATAAATATATACTGTATATGTATATATGTCATTGTATATATACCAAATACATACCAAATACATACATATTGTTATTATAAATATTGAATGAAGAAAGAAAAAGAAATTGAATTAAAACAGAGGCATGCCTCACCGGCTGACGCTTCCTCCTTCCCCTCAAATCTGTTCTTCTTCTTCTTCCTCTAAATTGAATTGTTTTACAATACTAGGGACATTTTAAGAATACAAAGTATTCTAGGGTTATAAATATGTGCAAGCGATTATCTCATAATCATATTTATTGGAATAACCTCAATGTATATACATGACTACAATCATCCATTGATTGGCTTTTGGGCATATTACTAACATTCTTTGGGTTTAGCTGTGTTTTTTTTGTGTGCTATGAAGAAGATGGAGACTTCTTTTGTCATGGCAGTAAGAATTTTATTGTGTGGAAAATAAGAGTGATGCAGATGGGACAGATTGTTTGAGAACCACTTTTATCCTTCTTTCATGAATTAACAAAAATAATAATGAAATAAACTGGTAACCCAACCTTGTGCATGCGTTGGTGTCGTGCTCTGTGTTTGAATGTTTTTGGAAAGTGAGGATACAGTGCACGCTTGCTCTGCAGTAATCTTTTTCGAAGGAAACAGATTCTCTACTTTCTTTTTTTGTACGCGTGAACTTGCTAAAGCGAGCAGCAGTGTTTTTTTTTTTAATGGGGGAAGAATGTAGGCTGTGAGGTTTGAACCCGTGACCCCGGGGAAGAATGAACCTGTCTTTACTAACAAGGTTGATTATTTTGCTCAAGCAGTATCGCAACTAATACATAATATCATGCTTTTACAAATAAGTTGTATAAAAGCATAATTAAAATGCTTAGCTTGGTTAATTAAATGGGCCAATTTTCTTTATGTATTTAACCTTAGGAAGATGATTGGGAACATAGTGAACTTTCGATTCCCAGTTAAACATATGTCTATTAGCTTAATTAATTATAACTTTGCATAACGACATATATTAAATGTCAAACTAATTAACATTTAATTTTATATGTTAAACTAACTAACATATAAAGCTTATCATCACAGCATCAAATATAGAGAGTATTGGGATATAGCTTAAATAAAATAGAAAACCTTGCCTGGTGGTTCTGGTGGTTAGGAGACGGCCGTTCCTCCCCGGGATAGGAACAAGTTCAAATCTCGTAGCCTACTCTCTTCCCCTATTATCGAGGAGCTCAACAAAGGGTTGAAGCTAAATGGAGATAATTATGAAGTCTGGAGTGTGAAAATCCAGTATGTGCCGGAAGAGCAAGAGGCTCTTGAGGCAATAATTCATGTCATGGATGAGCTTGAAGCTGGCAATACGGCTCAGCATAGGCGTGACCGTGAGGCTTATGATGCTCGGAAGAAAAAGAATTCCATTGCTCGACGTACGTTGCTGAGCGCAGTGGAAGAGGATATTTTCTTAGATTGCAAGGACCTTCCAAATGCTATGGCTATTTGGAATGTTTTGAAGATAAGTTACAGTACCTTGTTTGTAACAAAGTTAAGGTCTTTGACAATCAAGTTTGATTCCTACAAGAAAAACCCAGGTCATACTATGAAACAACATATGAGGTACATGGCCAATTTGATCAGGGAATTAATGAATTCTGGGCATGTCCTAACTAATGAACAGCAAACCCAAGCAATCAATACATTCTTTGCCCGATGATTAGGAGCAGATGAAAATGCATCTCGTCCATAATGTTCGAATCAATAATCTGGAAGATGTCCGAAAGCACCTTGGGTTAGAAGAGGAAAGACGTGAGGCTGGTAAGCCACATGCTGAGTTGCATATGGCAACTTCCAAACCCAACGGTGGTTCGAAGAGAAAGCATTAAGGAAAGAAAAATGGGCCAGCTCATAAGAGAAAGAAGCCAAAGACAGAACAACAAGGCCAAAAGAAGCGACGAAGTACCAATATGGCACGTGTGAAGTGCTATAACTATAACCAAAAGGGTCAGTATGCTCGTGATTACACTGAGCCTAAGAAAAGGATACTTTTAACTGCTTATGCTAGTGAAGTTTGTGTTTCTAGCTCTGTTTTTCTAACTGAATCTAATCCTATGTGGATTGTAGACTAAGGAGCCACGAACCACATAACGCGGGAACGTGATGTCTTTGTTGACTTTCAACGGGTCACACGTTGAGTAAAATGGATATATGTGGGAAACAACTCTAAAGTTGCCGTTGAAGGAATTGGATCATGCAAGTTAGGTGGTGGCCGAGACCTTCTCCTACATGATGTTCATTGTGCTCCTTCGATTCGTCGAAATATTATCTCTGTCAAAACTTTAATAAGTTTGGATTTCACATTGTTATTTCATGATAATTTCGTTAAGTTGACTTTGTGTTCAAAATTATTCAGTTTTGGTTACATGACCGGAGGGTTTTATGTTAAGGATTTCGATGATATTTTGATTTATAATAATGATTGCATTTCCATGATTGTTTCTTCGCTTAATTATGACGTTGATATAAACTTATGGCATGATAGACTTGGTTATATTGGCCAACAAAGGATGCAAAGGCTAGCAAAACAAGGTTTGCTTCCAGGTATCGAACAAGTGGAATTGTCTACTTGTGAATGTTGTCTAGCTGGAAAATCAGCACGAAAACCTTTCGGCAAAGCGACTAGAGCCGAATTTCCTTTGCAATTAGTCCCTTCAGACTTTTGTGGCCCTATGAATGTTAGGGCTAGGCACGGAGCATACTATTTCATCACATTTATAGATGACTATACTCGGTATGGTTATGTGTATATGATTTCCCACAAATCAGAGGCACTAACATGCTTTCAAAGCTATTTGAGCTTAATGGAAAATCAATTGGAACAAAAAATTAAGGCCATTCAAACTGATCGTGGCTGCGAGTATCTCTCAGCCCAATTTAAAGGAATTTCTGATGAAGAGGGCATAGTTCATTAGTTGACTATACCTAGCACTCCTTAACAAAATGGTGTTGCAGTGAGACAGAATAGAAAGCTTCTCGAGATGGTTAGATCAATGATGGCACAACCTCAATTGCCAATTACCTTTTCTGGTGATGCCTTTTTGACAGCTGCCTATGTACTTAGCCGAGTGCCTATAAAATCAGTTGCAACCATTCCATATGAGGTATGGACTGGCAGACAGCCTGACCCAAGTGTTCTAAGACCTTGGGGTTGTGCTGCTTATACACATGATTCTTCTCATAAACATGGGAAATCTGGCCCAAGAGTGAAGAAAAGTATCTTTATTAGATAATCTGAAACCTTAAAGGGTTATGTGTTTATAAGCAGCAAGACAGTGGGAGTGTAATTGAATTTGAGCCACGCGATGTCACATTCTTAGAAGATGAGTTTCCTAAGAAGGGTCAGGAGTTGTTGGGCCTAGTGGCACTATCTTGCGGAATAATGATCAACAATATTAAATGGCACACAAGAATTTAACGTGGTTCACCCAAGACTTTTGGGCTACGTCCACAAGCTCGAACCCACTGAAAACTTCCACTTTAAAAATAGTAGGCTTACGAAGAAAGACTTCCCTAAAATAAATTTAGGGGTAAATAAAACCTAGAGTTCTACCCTAAATAGTATCCCACAAAAGTATTTTCCAAAAATACCCCAAAAGTATTTTTCTACTATTTTGTCACTCCTAATTTTATAGGGACTATTTTGTAACTTCTTAAATTTAAAAGGACTATTTTGTTACTTCTTAAATTTAGAAAGACCAAATCTACTCTCTCTCTCTCTCACTTTCCCTCTCTCTTTTACTCTCTATTTTTCTGCGCTTGACACTCTCTTTCACTCTGTGTGAGTTACGCTTGGCAAGGGATGATTTGTTCTGAAATTTCATAGCCTATTTATAGGCTGAAATCTCCAACTACTTCATGGCACCTGTGCAGCTGCTCCACTGTCAACTACTGCACACCTACTGCACCACTACACTTTATTCTCTCTTTTTATCCACTGTCAATCACTGCACTTTGTTCTCTTTTTTATTTTTCTACTTTTTTGTGGTCCCCACATAGGAGGAAACCTTTCAACAATTCTCCCCCTTTCCGACAACATGGGGGGATTCACCATCCCGGCAGCTTCACGAAAGTATTCAAACTTTTCCTTTGGAAGTATCTTCATCAGCATAGCATATCCATTATCGTTTGTATGGATCTTTTCGAGTTGTAATTCCTTCTTCTCAAGCACATCCCTGATCCAATTATATCTCACATCAATATGCTTCGATCTGGAATGAAAAGTGGCATTTTTCACAAGATGGATAGCGCTCTGACTATCACAAAATAGTTGATAACTATCTTGCACGAATCCAAGTTCAGTTAAGAACTTCTTCATCCATAACAGCTCCTTGCATGCTTCTATTGCTGCATTAAACTCAGCTTCTGTCGTTGACAATGCAACACTTTTTTGTAGCCTCGATTGCCATGACATAACCCCCCAGAAAAATTAATCAGGTATCCTGAGGTAAATTTTTTGGAACTAACATCACCAGCCATATCTGCATCGGTGTATCCAACCAGCACTGGTCTGTCTTCACCATAACACAAACACATTTTGGAGGTTCCTCAGAGATACCTGAGAATCCACTTCACAACATTCCAATGCTCTTTTTCAGGATTTGAAAGGTATCGGCATACAACTCCAACTGCATGAGCAATATCTGGTCGGGTACATACCATGGCATACAAGAAGCTTCCAAATGCTAAAGTATATAGAACTCGTTCCATCTCTCTCTTCTCCTCATATGTGGAGGGACTCTGCTCAGAACTCATTCTGAAGTAGTTAGCAAGAGGATAACTAACTGCTTTAGCCTTATCCATGTTGAATCTCTGAAGTACTTTCTCAATATACTTTTCCTGAGATCACCATATCTTCTTAGCTTATCGGTCTCGAATAATTCTCATCCCGAGAATTTGTTTTCCTGGCCCAAAGTCTTTCATGGAGAAAAACTTGCTTAGCTGTGCTTTCAAGCTGTTGATTCTAGAGACATTCTGGCCAACAATCAGCATATCATCCACATAGAGTAATAGGATGATAAAGTCATCGTCAGAGAATTTCTGAATGAACACACAGTGTTCTGAAGTAGTCTTCTTGTAGCCTTGTTGTTCCATCACCGACTCAAACTTCTTATACCACTATCTTGGGGCTTGTTTTAAGCCGTAGAGGCTCTTGCTCAATCTGCAAACATAATCCTCTTTTTCTTTCTGCTGGAAACCCTTTGGCTGCTCCACGTATATCTCTTCTTCCAAGTCACCATGTAGGAAGGTAGTTTTAACATCCATATGCTCAACCTCCAGGTTGAGACTTACAGCTAATCCTAGCACCGTGCGAATTGAGGTCATTTTCACCACTGGTGAGAAGATTTCATCAAAGACTATCCCTTTCCTTTGACTGAAACCTTTAACAACCAATCTTGCTTTGAATCTAAGAAGTGAACTATGCTCCTCATGCTTGATCCTGAACACCCACTTGTTTTTCAAAGCTCTCTTTCCTTTGGACAGCTTCACCAACTCAAATTTCTTGTTCTCATACAAGGATTTCATCTCTTCTTGCATGGCTTGAACCCACCTCTCCTTATGCACATCATCAATAGCTTCATCATAGCTTTCTGGTTTTTCCCTCATCAGAGTAATCATTTGGAGAGTATCTGGTAGAGCGTTGCACAACTCTGCTAGACCTTGTACGATAAGGAGAGCTACTTGAAGGCTGAGGATGGTCATCCCTAACTGTATCATCATTGCCATCATCCTCGTTATTATTAGCATCTACTGACTCATCTTCAACAGGAACATCTGGAATTTCAGGATGAATATCCTGAGCATCATCTCCAACTTGCGTCGGCACCATTGTTGGAGGTAGCTAAAACTCTACTGAATCATCACTGGATTTCTCTGCTTTATAAATATCTTCCACGGTTTGGTCCTCCACAAAGACAATATCTCAACTCCTGATAAGCTTTTTCTCCATCAGATCATAAAACCTATAGCCAAGCATGTCTTGGCCATAACCGATGAATACACTGCCTCGTCTTAGCATCCAGTTTGCTTCTTTCATCCTTCGGAATGTGGACTTGAGTTTGCACCCAAATACTCGTAGGTGATCATAGGATATGTGCCTTCCTGACCACACCTTCTCTGGAGCCTCATACTGAAGAGGGACACAGGGTGAATGGTTTAATACATAAGCCGCTGTAAGTAGTGCTTCTCCCCAGAAGACCTGTGGTAACTTTGAATGAGAGAGTAAGCTTCTGGTTCTCTCAATCAAAGTTCTGTTCATCCTCTCAGCAAAGCCATTCAACCTTGGAGTTTTGGGAGGAGTAAACTGATCCCGAATATCATGTTCTTTGCAGTAAATATCAAATGGACCTATGTACTCACCACCATTATCTGTCCGGATACACTTTAGCTTCTTTCCAGTCTCTCTTTCCACCATGGTTAAGAATTGCTTGAGAACTGCTAACACTTGATCTTTAGACTTCAATGTGTACACCCAAGTCTTCCTTGAATGATCATCAATTAATGTCACAAAATATCGAGAACCACCAGGGGACTTGTTAAAAGGCCCACACAGATCTGAGTGTACC
Source organism: Turnera subulata (assembly GCA_028386065.3). NCBI lineage: Eukaryota > Viridiplantae > Streptophyta > Magnoliopsida > Malpighiales > Passifloraceae > Turnera > Turnera subulata. The sequence continues at coordinate 3,743 of JAKUCV010004124.1, read as the reverse complement.
AATTCTAACACTTTTTTCTTTCTGAAAGGAGAAAAACTCTTAAAAGAAACTCTATTTTGCTTACCAGCTAGACAGTGAGAAAACTTCTTCAGCTTGATCTGGTTCAATCCTGACAAAGCTTTCTTCATGACTAGCTTCGTCATTGATTTCTTGCTCATGTGCCCGAGACGTCTGTGCCATAGCTGGACTTGGTTGTCATTGTCCACAACATTTACATCTTGCAGTGGAATCTTCGCCTGGGTCACGTACAATTTTGACACCTTTGTACCTCGAGCCACTACTAGCGAGCCTTTGGTGAGTTTCTATTTGCCGTTGTAGAAAATGTTACAAAAACCTTCCTCATCAAGCTTATAAACAGAGATCAGATTCAGGTGTATATCTGGAATATGCCTAACATTCTTAAAAAAATCAGCTTTATCCCTCTCATGGACTCTAGGCAAACATCTCCTTTGCTGACAACCATCGAGGATTTATCATTTCCCATTGTCACAGACCCAAAGTTACCAGGTGTGTAAGATGTGAAGAGTTCTCTCCGTGATGTAGCATAGATGGTAGCACCACTATCAGCTACCCAACTCATCTCTTGAGTAGTAAGATTGATGATGTCATAATCACAGACGATATTGAATTCTCCGAGAGAATTGGCTTCGTCATCACTGCTTTATTCCTTCTTCACATCTTTGCCTTTGTTCTTCTTCTAGTCTTTCTTGAACTGTCGGCAGAATCTCTTGATGTGGATTTTCCTCTACTCTTGTCTCTGCTACTTTGGCCTTTGTTCTGGCTTCTTCCCCTCGTCACTATGGCCAAAACTTCTGACTGTGAAGAAGATGAGCCTTGTGTTCTTCGTCTCATTTCTTCATTCAGGATGCCACTTTTGACGGATTTCATACTAACCACACCGTTAGGTGCAGAATTTGTGATTGACACCTTCAAAGTTTCCCATGAATGTGGGAGTGTTGCCAGAACCATAAGAGCAAGTACCTCGTCGTCGAATTTTATGCCCATACTTGACAACTAATCCACGATCCCTTGTATTTTATTGAGGTGATCTGCAATAGTTGTGCCTTCTTGATATTTTACTTGCATCAGCTTTGTCAAGTAAAAGAGCTTGTTGTTTCCTGTCTTTGAGGCATATAAGTCTTCGAGTTTCTCCCACATAGTTCTCGCATGCTCAATGCTAGAGACGTGGTTAAAGACATTATTTTCAACAAATTATGGTATGTAGCCGCATACCTGATTATGCTCAAATTCCCACTATTCATCTGATTTATCATCAGGCTTTATCGTACTAAACACCGGTAAATGCATCTTCGTCACGAACAGGAGATCCTTCATCTTGTTTCTCCATAGATGGTAATTTTTGCCATCAAGAGTGATCATCTTTTTGATCCTTGTCCCCTTCTAGATAAAAAATTTAACTGGGTCTTTTTTGTCTAGAAAAATACCTAGCAGAGAATAGTGTCTCGTACAGATGAATAGACCCTTGCTCCGCTACCAATTGTTGGTCCCAGTGGCACTATCTTGCGGAATAATGATCAACAACATGAAATGGCACACAAGAATTTGACGTGGTTCATGCAGGAATTTTGGGCTACGTCCACAAGCTCGAACCCGCTGAAAACTTCCACAATCAAATAGTAGGCTTACAAAGAGAGACTTAAAATAAATTTAAGGGAAAATAAAACCTAGAGTACCCAAAATAGTGTCCCACAAAAGTGTTTTCTAAATATACCCCAAAATTATTTTCCCACTATTTTGTCACTTCTAATTTTAGAGAGACTATTTTGTAACTTTTTAAATTTAGAAAAACTATTTTGTCACTTCTTAAATTTAAAAGGATCAAATTTACTCTCTCTCTCTTTTACTCTCTATTTTTTCTGCGTCTGACACTCTCTTTCACTCTGTGTGAGTTGCACTTGGCAAGGGATGATTTGTTCTGAAATTTCATAGCCTATGTATAGGCTGAAATCTCCAACTACTTCATGCCACCTGTGCAGCTGCTCCACTGTCAACCACCGCACACCTACTGCACACTACACTTTGTTCCCTCTTTTTATCCACTGTCAATCATTGCACATTTCAGAACAAATCATCCCTTGCCAAGTGCAATTCACACAGAGTGAAAGAGAGTGTCATGCGTAGAAAAATAGATAGTAAAAGAGAGAGAGAGGAAATGAGAGAGAGTAATTTTGGTCCTTGTAAATTTCAGAAGTGACAAAATAGTCCTTCTAAATTTAAGAAGTTACAAAATAGTCCCTCTAAAATTAGAAGTGACAAAATAGTGGGAAAATACTTTTGGGGTATTTTTGGGCAACACCTTTGTGGGACACTATTTTGGGTAGAACTCTAGATTTTATTTACCCCTGAATTTATTTTAGAGAAGTCTCTCTTTGTAAGCCTACTATTTTATAGTGGAAGTTTTCAGCGGATTCGAGCTTTTAGACATAGCCCAAAAGTTTTGGGTGAACTAAGTTAAATTCCTGTGTGCCATTTAATTTTGCTGATCATTATTCCGCAAGATAGTGCCACTGGGACCAACAACTGGTAGCGGGGCAAGGGTCTATTCATCTGTACGGGGCACTCTTCATTGCCAGGTATTTTTTCTAGACCAAAAAGAGCCAGTTAAATTTTTGATCTAGATGGAGGCAAGGATGAACAAGATGATCACTCTTGATGGCACAAATTACCACCTATGGAGAAACAATATGAAGGATCTCTTGTTCGTGACGAAGATGCATTTACCGGTGTTCAGTACGGTAAAGCCGGATGATAAATCAGAAGAAGAGTGGGAATTTGGGCATAATTAGGTATGCGGCTACATACGAAAATTTGTTAAAAATAGTATTTATAACCACATTTCAAGCAATGAGCACGCGAGAACTCTGTGGGAGAAGCTCGAACAATTATATGCCTCAAAGACAGGAAACAACAAGCTCTTTTACTTGACAAAGTTGATGCAAGTAAAATATCAAGAAGGCACAACCGTTGCAGATCACCTCAATGAAATACAAGGGATTGTGGATCATTTGTCAAGAATGGGCATAAAATTCGATGACGAGGTACTTGCTCTTATGGTTCGGGCAACACTCCCAGATTCATGGGAAATCTTGAAGGTGTCAATTACAAATTGTGCACCTAATGGTGTGGTTAGTATGATGTCCGTAAAAAGTGGCATCCTGAATGAAGAAATGAGACGAAGAACACAAGGCTCATCTTCTTCACAATCAGAAGTTTTGGCCATAGTGACGCGGGGGAGAAGCCAGAACAAAGGCCAAAGTAGCAGAGACAATAGTAGAGAAAAATCTAACAAATTTGCGAATGTTGAGTGCCATTACTGCAAGAAGAAGAGCCACATCAAGAGATTCTGCCGACAGTTCAAGAAACACTAGAAGAAGAACAAAGGTAAAGATGTGAAGAAGGAAGAAAACAGTGATGACGAAGCCAATTCCCTCGGAGAATTTAATATTGTTTGTGATGATGACATCATCTTTCTTACTACTCAGGACACGAGTTGGGTAGTTGATAGTGGTGCTACCATCCATGCTACATCACAGAGAGAACTCTTCACATCATACACACCTGGTAACTTTGGGTCTGTGAGAATGAGAAATGATAAATCTTCGATGGTTGTCGACAAAGGAGATGTTTGCCTAGAGACCATAAATGGGATGAAGCTGATTTTGAAGAATGTTAGGCATATTCCAGAGATGCGCTTGAATCTGATCTCTGTTGATAAGCTTGAT